>OMLC01098194.1:0-20384 GCA_900302585.1 Regalecus glesne
TCTGAACTGAGCAGGAAAGCTGAATGATTAGACTGAAACACTATTCACTATGCCTGTAATACAAAACAAACAGAAATACAGTTTTTTTAATTTTTAAGAATTTCAACCCCTTTTTTTCCCCACACAAATTCCCCAAGTCGCCTACTGCGGGGTTAGTCCCTCTGATACCCCGTCTAGAACGTCGACAGGAAAGAGGAAGCTGTAGTGCGTCACATAACGACTAGCCCTCACTATTTTGCAGAATCGCGGTCTCGCGGGGAAACCACGGTACTAGGCCATTGGAGGAGAGCAAAGCAGAATACTTTCCATTCACTTAGCCGCAAGCACCCTGACGAGCCAGAGGGGGAAGCTAGAAAACCCAGAATGCTTTATCCAACCTAACCCCTATACCCATGTGATGCTTAGGTAATTACGCCGACCAACTATGGACCTTTGGCCGTGGTTGGAAACGGCGCAGCCAGGAATCAAAAGTAATTCAGTTTGTTTTTTTATACTCGCATGTACACACACACACACACACACACAAATAGATGGACACACATAATGAAAACATGTACATTCAATCTTGCCATCAAAGAGGCAACACTGGGGAGCTGTGGTGGCTCGTAGAGTGTACACCTCCAAGTCAGGTGTTGCAGGTTTCATCTAACCATGGGGTGTCAGGAAAGAGCATACGGTCTTAATACCCATGCTTGGTAGAAGTGAGGAATATGTTGTAATGCACTTGAGTGGTCACTCAGCTAGGAAAGTGCCCGAAAGAAATTAGTTAATTTGCCATTTTCTGTCATCAAACCATTCAAAATCATCTTAGACCTGACTATATTTTTTAATCATCATTGCTGTCTTCTTTATAAGGACAGTGTATATTAAGACAAAGAAAAAAGTTGTTTTTGTGCCACATGAACAAGGTTGCTGGAATTTGTTTCTGCAATTAACTCATCCTGCTGTTCATATAGGAGCAGTGGCCCTCATCCTGTGAGGTGACTGACCACTATATGCTGTCCATCACTGCCAGTTTCCGTATTCAAGTCTTAAAATCTTCAACCGGACTATGTTTTTTTAAGAGAATTTTTATTCATTAAATTGAATAGGGCTGCGATAGCTCAGTGGTTAGAGCACTCCATCAAAGTCTGTGTCCGCCTCTACAACATGGGGACTAATAGCGAAATACAAAACAGACCTCTCTTGATTAAAATGTAAATTAATTTGTCTTAATGTTAATGGAATATTTTCAATGTGTATGCTAAACCATTGTTGACATCTTCGAGACATATGTGAACACCTCTGAACTTGAGCCACCTCGTTTCATCATTATGAAGCAGCATTATGCGTTTGTCTTTTTCCATTGAGTTTTGTTTCCCAGCTAATAGATGGGACAATGGGTTCAGGGTTAGCCTCAAATCAAGGGGGTCCTGGATTTAATACGTCCAAGTACTGGTGTGCTTTACAGGACACCTATTTGAGAATGCGTTTTGTGGACTCAGCATTCGACTCTGTAGTGCCCTCCAAGCTTGTAAATAAGCTCTTGGAGCTGGGCCAAAATCCAGCAATGTGTGACTGGATGTGTTTGCATTGTGAATACTCATTAATTAACACTGCTCATGCAAAGCAGATTATCATTATTGTTATGTCTGTTGTAATTCAATTATAATTCTGTTATCCTCATAGTGTTGTATGCTATAAATTGTGTCTTAGCAGCTGTAACAGAAGATCTGGCATCAAACATCAGCCGACTGGGGATTCGACTGAAGGACCCACACCCTTTCAGATCCAAGGGCGGGTTTTAGCCAGCCACTCCAGGAGGCCTCCGTCGCTACGGGTGCCGTTTCCTCTGAGCAGTGATCCCAATGTGACTGGTTCCAGGGCCTGGTCAACACCGTCCAGGAATTGTCCACCCAGCTTTCAGCCCTTTTGATCCAGAACATCAGGCTTCCAACCCAGCCTGCACCTGTCCAGATGCCAGAGCCCGCACCTCCAGCCCCACTTCAGCCCTTGCAGGAGCCTCACGTGGTCAGTCTGAGACCCTATGATGGAGATTTCTCTGAGTGTTTTGGTTTCCTCCAGAAGTGTGACCACGTATTCTGCCATCAACCAAGGTTGTATTCAACAGATGTTGCATGCATTGGTTACATCACAACAATCACTACGGGGAAGGCTCTGAAGTGGGTCCGGGCTGCCCTTAGACCAGGCAGCCACCTCTGTAATGACTACACTGTCTTTGTGATGGAGTTACGGTTGGCGTTTGACCACGCTGCTGATGGCCAGGACACCAACGTCCGCCTCCAACCATCCTGCAGGGTGGCTGCCTACACCACCGAGTTCCGCATCTTGGCCAATGGATGTGGGTGGAATGGCGTGGGACTGGATCCAGAGTTCTGTGGGGATTTGAGCGAGTCCTTCAAGGACACCCTGGTCTGCAACCATCCAACTTTCCTCAGCCACCTCGTTTTCCTCGCCATGCCGATCAATCAGCACACCAAGGAGAGGAGACATAGAGCAACATGTCTGGTTACTCAGAAGGTACATCTGTTCCCCGGACCCCCACAGCACTGACCGTCTTCACTCCCACTCCTGACACTGAGGAACATATCCAGCTGGCATGGGTTGCCTCACCGCAGTGGAGAAGGACCGGTACTCCGGTGAGAAGGGCCGTCTCAGAAAATACACATTAGAGTCTACTAGTCAAAGTATTTAGCGACGATGATTGGTTGACTAATAATATCAGGTGTGTAAGTGCTTGGTTGGAACAAAGACCTGCATCCACAGTAGCCCTTTCTGGATCACTTTTGACACCCCTGCTCTACACCTACTATGACTGTGTAGCGACAAATGTTTCAAACAGCATTGTGAAGTCTCTGGGTGACACAGCAGTTGTGGGCTTTATCTCCCTCATTGATGACATGGCGTACAGGGAGGAGGTTACCAGCCTGGAAAAGTGGTGCAAGGACAACCACCTCTCACCGAGTGTCTCCAAGACCAAGGAGGTCAAGAGAGTACCATCGATGGCACAGTGGTGGAGAACGTGGGCAATCTCAAATATCTGGTAGTAACCATTCACAAAGACCTGACATATTTACACCACCACTGTTGTTAAAAAGGCCCAACACTGTCTGTATAAACGCAGGCACCTTGAGAAATTTGGCCTGATGCCTTGAATCCTCAGAGACTTCTTCCAGAACGTGACGGAGAGCCTGCCGACAGGCTGGTTCACCACCTGCAAGGACCAAAAGGCCCCAGGTAGGATTGTGCACAGAGCCCAGCACCTCACTGGTTTCAGGCTGCCCAGTCTGCAGGAGCTGTGCACCCAGTGGTGTCTCAAGAAGTCCCTGTGGGTTATTAAGGGTCCAGCACCCCCACACTATAGCTTATTCCCCTCGCTGCCCTCAAGGAGGAGATACAGGACTCTCAAAACGCACACAAGCAGACTGAGGAACAGCTTCTTTCCTCAGGCATACGACTTCTTAATAAATAGCATGCACAAGTGTAAACTTAGCACCTTTGATTAGTGATCATAAATGCACCCATTATTACTTTTTATACCCGACTGATTTCTACTCTTACATTTCCCTATTTTATACCTTATTCTGTTATACATATTCAATTATATCTATGTGTATACACACACATTTTGTTATATATATATATCTTTATTTTACTTTTATCCCGTGTTTCTGTTATGGAATCTCCCAGCCAGAGATTTTCACACAAGTGTACTTGTACAACTAGAGTAATAATAAACCTCTTGACCCTCGATTCTTCTCTTTGTGTTCAGTTGGGGTTTCATACAGGAACTCCAGTTTCCTACAACAGATGAGGTTGCCGATTAGGTTAATTGGATATGCCAAATTACCGAGGGTTAATAAAGTGATAGAGAATGAGCTTGTATCATCATGACCAGAATGTGCTCATGCCTGATGCCCAGTCACTGCTGGGATTAGCCCCTTGCCCCCAACCCCACTGAAGTGGTTTAATCAGGTTAATTACATCTATCACTGATGGAGTTCCATAAATAAAGGAATCATGAAATGTAATGTTTGATGCTAATAATTATTCAGTTAAGATGGCATTGTTCTGTTCACTGCTCCTATGATAGGATGAGTTAAATGCAGACAACCCATTGCACCAGCCTTGTTCATGTGGCAAATAAAACATTGCAAAATTTCCATTCTAGACTAGAAAAGTGGTGTATAAAAATCAATCCATTCACCAATAAGTAAAAAAATATCCTTGCATGTCTGTATGTAAAGCCAAATACCTCAAGAATACACTAGGATATTGACATGTGGACCAATGTTGGTGAGGTTTAAGGTAAACGATACAGAGAAGAGAGGAAAATCGTACGTTTTGAATAAAACAATCCGAACATGTCTTGAAAGAAGTCTAAATGAATGTATAAAGTAACTGAAGTTAATTTCCATAAATCATCACTAATGCCATCATTAAAACTAACTAGGACCTGGAAAGGAAAGCCACTTGCCGGATGATTTCACAAAATTATTGACTTTTGGGGCCAAATGGCCCAAAGGGTCCACTTGCAACATGCAACAGAAAAAAAACGGAAAAAAAACAACACATTAACTTGGTTTTGAAAGTTAATCAGGAGTTACATTCACAAGGCACATGTTTAGACGCTTGATGCTGGTGTGTGTACGCATGTTAGTTTCAGGAAGAGCAGGAGTTGTATGGACAGGATTTTCACAGCAAGAATACTACAAGAAAGGTGTAGCGAACATCACCATCTTTTCATGGCTTTTGTCAACCTCTCCAAATCTGTGAATCGAAAGTTACTTTGGAAAATCTTGAGAAACTTTGAGTGTCTAAGCAAATGTGCACCATTCTGTCACAGTTCCATTATGGGATCGTGGCACAGGTGGCCATAAGAGGAGAGGAATCGGCGTCCTGTAATGCATAAATTGGAGTGAAGCAGGGGTATATGCTGCCACCATCAATCTTCAATATTCAGCATTTTCGAAAAGATTTGGAAGGCAGGAGCGAGATCATAATAGACTTTAGGCTAGATCAGGGATCTCCAAAAGTTTTTCAAAGAGGGCCAGATTTGATAATAATACCCAAGGGCCAAAGGCCCCTCCTGACACTTTTTGAACCATAAACGTTACATACAATTCCAGATCTATAACAATTTTATTTGCAAAGACACAACAACTGGCATTACCTTACATGAAAATACAACCAAAGGTATGTTACCCAATGGGGAATGACAACCCTAGGAAGTAACTGATTTACTTTTTCAGCACGGTCTGTCTCTGTTGGCTTGGCAAATGCATTAGAGTCACAAAAAGAGGTGAATCTGTTCAACTGGATCAGAAGTTTATTGGGAAACGTTTCCCAAATAAACTTTTGATCTAGTTGAATAGATTCACCTCTTTTTGTGATTTCCCTACCTGGATTATTGAGCATGCATCAATACATTAGAATCGTTTGTTTAGTAGTGTATCTTTATATTGGATTCCTGAATAAGGCAACATTATCTTGAAAAATTAGGCAAATACAATTGTCTTGGTTTTTAATGAAAAAAAACCCTGCGATTTCAAACTCTCTCTGGGCGTGTCGGCCCACAGTATTAACTCTCCTCTTTTTATTTACAGTCACTTTGGCAGGAATTAGTGAAAAAAGATCACTAGAAATCTAGCTTCTCTTATCAGTCCCGCAATGGGAAATTTAGATTTCTCTGCATTTTAACCTAGCCTATTGTATGGGAGCAGTGAGCTTCCAACACTTGGCACTCGGGGAGAAGTTAGGGGTTCAGTGTCTCTTGCTCAAGGACAACTCGACAAACTTTCTGCAGGACCGGGGATCGAACATGTAACCTTCCGCTCTACACACTAAGCTATGCTGTCACAGCATGTTTTACACTGCCAGACAGAGTTAGAGTGTTGCTGCCACCATGATGTGAAAATGGGAATTGCTTTTTGAACCTGTATGATTTATTCATTCCGTTAGACAGTGCTGGCAGGCCATAAATGATACATTCTAAAATGGAAGCTGCAGGTCATATAAAATATTACCCCGGTCAGTGATTGGCCCGCAGGCCAGACTTTTGACACCCCTGGGTTAAAGAGAACCTTCTACATTCAAAGGTTCAAGACAGCTACCAAAGGTTCAGCAGCACTAGTCTTTGAGCTGCAGTGTGCTGATGACAGCACTCTGGTATGTAGTTCTTATATCAGAAGACCTTCAAACCACCCATGCAGCAGTTGGAATACCTACACCAGGCTGCGTCTATCAGTCAAAACCACCATGACTGAGGTGTTATGCTAATGGAGATCCAGCCCCCACCACCACCACTATGCCTAGCTTTACTTTAAAACACCAACCACTCTGGTTTTAATTCTTTCAAATACCCGGGTAGCATCCTGCCTAAGGATTTTAACTTTGATAATGAAATCAACAGTAAAAAAGGCTCTCTAGCCTTTTATAAACTCAGATGTAAGGATTTTGAAAACAAATGCCTCCACCTGTGAAGCCTTGGTCATATAAATCTACCAAGTAAGGTTGCTGAAGTGGTTTCATATAAGGTGCAGCAAATCATGGGGATCATGTGGCATGACCTTGAACTGCAAGATTGCAGAAACCACGGTCACTGAACACCAATGGTGCAAACTTGGGGATGTTATTAGGAGAATGCCCACCATGTCAGGTCCCTAATTGACAGTTTTATCTGAGCCATCACTCTCAAGGTGGTCAGGAGAAGTGATACTAAGGCCAGCTAAAACATCGCTGAAGAAATGTATCAACCCCTGGAGACTGGAGCAAGCTTCCATCAACCATTCCAACTGGCTGAATTCAAGATTCAGAGGTATAGAGTAGCAGGCACTGGAGAGGAATGGGGAAAAAAACAGCTAAAACTAAGGAGACTTCAGCCATGCCAGCACCCACTAACTCAGTCTTTATACGCCCAATATGCAATAAGAATTATCCCTCAAGAATTGGATATTAATCAAGGTGGAATGTCATCAGATTTGATAGACTACCAGCAAGCATTTGTGTATCTAATTTTATTATTCTTTTAACTTTTACCTTACCGTTTGTTGTTCATTTGTCCCTCTTTCATCAACATACAGTCAAATTCCTTATAGTGTTGTTGAATTGCTTGGCAATAAATAGAATTCTAATTCTGATTCACACACACAAAAAATATATCAAACTTCACATAAATGAAACAGATTAAATGGAAAAGAAAGAGGACACACAAACGGTAGAGAGACAAATGGTCAGAAGAGATGGGTGTGAGAGGAGAGCAGAAGAGATACAGAGGAGCTGTGAAGCATGAGGGAGTAGTTTGGTGGAAGAGTAGTTAATGAATAGTAATGAGTCCACTTTTCATGGGAAGCAGAAGACAGTGGCCCTCCCATTACATGCAATAACTACAGATGTGGATGGATGGAGAAACAGTGGGTAAAGGAGGGGTGTAAAGAGAGGTCCCAGGTCTCCCTGTCCTACAAGGTGATGGTGGTCACATGCGTAAGGTATTAGACAGTTCCAGTGGCATCTGGACACTGCTTAATGGTCTCCCTGTCATATATCTTATAATTCTATTATATACATGTTGTCCTCTTTCAGCAATGTCTGCTTTAAAAGTTGCTTTATTCTATATGTACACGATATACATTGTATGTCTGTCCATCTTGCCAGAGAGATCCCTCCTATGTTGCTCTCCTGGAGGCTTCTTCCATTTTTTCGCCCTTTAAAAGTGTTTTTTTTAGAGTTCCTTCTCCTTCAATGTGAGGGTCTAGGCACAGGGTGTGGAGGTAAATTCATAATATTTGATATTCTGTCTTAAATGAAATTAACTTGAATTGGTAGCAAAGGAGAGAGATTGGCGGGAGTGGATAAAGGAGAGAGGATGGACAGCTTGGGGAGTACAGTGGGTTGGTAGGAACGTATAGAGGCTTGTATGGGCAGAAGAAGAGATGGAAAAAAGTCAACGTTTAGCTCATTTATTTCAAAACCCAAAGAGAATTCGTTTTTTGGACCAACTGCGAGACAGACAGAATAAGAGTAAAAAAGGGAGACAAAGACAGACACACTCATACGCACACACACACACACACACACACACTTTAATTTTCAAACGGCTCTTTACTGAACAGGGAAACAAAATATTATAATAGCATCTTTTGACAATATTAACAAAGTCATTCCCTTACATTAACACCCCCCCCAAAAAAAATAATCTTTCGTCTCAGAGCCCAAGATCAATTCAAAGTGAGAAAAGGAGAGAGAAGCAAATAGAAGCCCTCCAAACTTATAATGGAACTCTTAAACCAATATCATCGGTTTTCTTTGCTCAGAAGTTTAAAATCAGCACTGTGTCCTCCCTCAGAGAGCATAGCAACCCCCAAAAAGAAATCCCAAATGTGACTGAAGGCCAATATATTTTCCATCATCTCTGAACAAGTGTGTTCAGCAATCCCGCCAAAATCTGTACCGGCGACACACCAACACCCTCAGTCCGATTTCTGCATGTCAGCCAGGTGGTAAGCTTGGCAGCACTAGACATAAAGTTCATCAAGTTCATCTTTTTAGCACAGTATTTTGGACCGAAAATAAATTAAAAGAAAAAACCTTCCCATGTCCCAGACACCACCTTGATAAAAGTCCAGACAATGCTGACATTCTAAAGGATTGTGGCAGGGCAGCACAGACTTCCTCCACCAAAATATAGGGTTGCTAAAACAACCGTATGCCTGAAGCTTCATTTGTGGCAAAGGAAATCTTAAAACTCTTCCATGCCTACAGTACAGACCTGTTAAAAGGGGCCATTCTAGTATAGCCCTACATCTTCATGCTGTAAGAGAAAAGGCTGCTTTTCATCACCCAGTCACCCAGCTCTCCTCAGCAGCAGTTGAGCCGTATCTAGCCAAGCTTTGGCTAAAATTGTACAACAGTCTTTTTGCAGTCCAAAGTCTCAATTAGGTAATATTTGACTGGATGTCGATCGGTCCTTGGCCCCTTCAGCTACAGGCAAGTATAGGGCTACTGCCCAGACCCAGTGCTGGCCAAACCCCCCCAAAAAGACCAGGATGGCACCATCATGATTCTTGATGGGGTCAAAACATTGATTCCATGCCAAAGAGTCATTCAGCTCTTATAAAATAGGATGGGTTAAATTCAGAAGATAAAATTCCTTGTAAGATTACATTGACAAAATAAAGTGGCTTTTCTTTCCAAAGAGGTCAGCATGGAAGTCTATCACATGGCTCCTCATCTTGCCTGAACTGGTGGTCACTCTTCCTCTTGGAAGCCTAAGACAGGTCACCTGCTTCCTCCGAGCCAAAGATCCCTCCAGATTGAAAAAGAAAGAGCTTGGAGCATCTATCTTGCCAAATGAGTGTTCCTAAATGTTTCCTTTTTTCTTATTTTTTATGCATGTGAACTCAGACGAACCGAGGAGACATGTAATCAATGCCAGCATGGTGGTCAGGACTATGATGGTTGAACTGATGTGTCTACTGCTATTCCCACCTTTTTTAATCATCATCCATCCATCCATTTGTCCACATTAGACACATAATTAATTGATTAATGATGAATCTTGGCCTGGTGGGTTGATCTGGTATGTTTGGATTTTAAATGTTCATTGATTAGTACCTTCACTGTCTTGTCCCTCAACTACAATTACATTATCCTGATAATGTTGTAGGATAGAAAAAAAACACGATTTACGTTTACACATCATCCATTGCAGAGCTGTCTGTCTAGGGAGAGAGATCCCTCCTCTGTTGCTCTTCTTGGGGTTTCTTCAAATTTTCTCACTGTTAAAAGGGAGTTGTTCCTTATCCGATGTGAGGGTCTAAGATAGGAAGTTGTGTTAATGTAAAGTCCACTGAGACAAATTGTCCATTTGTGATAATGGGCTGTAGAAATAAAATTGACTTGATCTATATCTTTTAGATATAAAAGACATTGACATGAGCTCCGTTCCCACTTTCCTGTAGGAAGAAGCTCAACACCAACTTCTTCTCCTCCAGCAGTGTTGGGATCCGAGTGTATATGTAAGCCTTATTCAATATTCCTAATATTTGCTTCCAGTTCCTGAAATACTATAACGATATCAGCAGTGGAGTGGAAGGTGCACTGCTCGCAAAGAATGCCAATTTTGGCTTTACCAACTTTCCACCACAGCTTCAAAGAACTTATTAATATTGTTGATGTCATCTATTATTAATCATTCATCCATCCTTTATCAACCGCTTATCCAAAGTCAGGTCACTGGGGAACTGGAGCCCATCTCAATACTCATAGGGCAAGAGGCAGGAATACACCCCTGGAGGGTCTTCAGTCTGTCACAGGGCAGAGCAATTAGGGGAACAGTGTCTTGCTCAAGGACACCTTGACACGCCAGACAACCACTCTATCCATTGAGCCATGCCGGCCCATAATAATGATAATAATATAATAATAACATATGGGCGGCCTGACTCTGCGGGTAGAGTGGTCGCCTGGCAATCGCAAGGTGGAGGTTCATTCCCCCCACCTGTAGAGAAGCGTGTCGAGGTGTCCTTGAGCAAGACACTGTTCCCCTAACTGCTCTGTCCTGTGATACACTGCCAACCTATACAGGGTGTACCCCGACTTTCGCCCTACGAGAATAGAGATAGGCTCCAGTTCCCTCACGACCCGATTTCTGATAAGCGATTGACCACATATGGATGGATGGATAATAATAAGTATCATCATTATCATTCTCCACTGCTGCCAAAACTCAGAAAGTACTGTCTTGCAGGAGTTCGTTATTTTTTTTTGTAAAAACAGTAAGATTTAACCCTTTCACCAGGTGAAATGATCAAATCTATGCCGACAAAGCAAAGTCACCTGGATTTATGGTACTGTGAAATAATATGTACGTAAAGCTTTAGTAAATGTAGATCCTGTCTTGTCTGGCTGCCCTTGCCCTTTTATTGCCGACCTTCACCCATGTGAAATGTCTGGATTGTGGACGTTTGACTCCCCATCTATTTAATAGACCTAAATGTGTGATGATACTATGAGTCACTGTGAGACGACTGTGGGTTTAATTCCTCACTTATCCTGTCTACAGTAATGTTTACAGTGTAGCTGAAATCCCCACCAATGATAAATTGATCCCGATGGTAATTCCTCAACTAAATTTTCAGCAAAATGAAAAAAAAATTCTGTACCTTTATTTGGGCCATATATGCATGTTAACAACACAGAATACAGAGCTATCTATTTCTGGCCTGACAAAAGAAAGCCTTCCCTTCACCACTTCAGCAGAGAATAAAAGTTTTATCAATGCACGAAACAGATCATCTATCCCTGCTCTGAGGTTAGTGCCATGATGTATGGCACACAACCCCTCTATCACAGGCCCCAATCTATTTCATGTATTGAACTAGTATCTATCTATCCATCCATTGTCAATGTTGGGTCACAGGTAAACTGGAGCCTATCCCAGCGCTGTTGGGCAAAAGGCAGGGAAGCACCCAAAACAGGTCGTCAGTCCTTCACAGGGCAGAACAGTCAAGTGAGCCGTGTCTTGCTCAAGGACATTTTGATACACTTCTCTGCAGGATCTGGAATCAAAGCTGCAACCTTCCTATTGCCAGACGACCGTTCTACCCTCTGAGCCGTGCCGCCCTCATGTTGGAATAGTACATCTCGTAAAAAATAACACATCAATCCTTTTTCAGTAGAGAGCTCAGTAGTTAAAGCCCTTTTGTGCCTGTCTCTCCTAACCGTTAATATTTCAAGACCCTATTTTGAAGCGTCTCATAGAGAGGTCAAAGGAAGAGAAACAGACAGGATGAGATAAGCAGAGGACAGTGAGAGGTCAATTTTTTTTTATGTGTCACGACTAGTTGTGGGAGTGGACATGTATTTGGATGGAGCATGGGGGATTAAGATGAATGCCCTCCCTGACACCCTGCAATGAGTTTGAACCTGCAAAATAGGACTCGTCTTCCTTGATAAAAAAAGAGAAAACACTGCGCGATACATGATGCGTTACTTTTTAGTCTTCCTAACAGTTTTACCTTTTGGTATCTCTGAGGAATCCAGTGTGCCCTTTCCTCTAGATAAAATGTGAAGGTTTTTTTTCATCCAAGAGGTCTAAACGGTCTGTTTTTGTAGGATACCAACATATTGGTAAACATTTCAGTGCCACTGAAATAATCTCTCCACTTAAATAGACTTTCCAAATGTTCCATCCTGAAAATCTTCCATTACATCTAAAGAATAGAGATCTGTCTTCCACTTGGAAGTTTCACCAACACGCACCATATATTCAGAATCATACTCCATGTCTTCTCCATCGTGTGATAACTTGCTGTTGAATACATGAATACACCCTATCCATCATCGGTGATCGCAGTATGCTCTCTGTCAACAGAACTTATGGAAGCAGCTTCCACAACATTTTCTTCTGACAGTGTGTACTTCAATGCCTGCAGACTGATAACTACTCATACTCTCCACAGTCACACAACCCTGCTGCTTCTCAGGCTGGCTGTTTCACCTCATCCAAATCATTACTTTCAGAATGTGCACCAGCGATATGGGCTGCTGCACCTACAACAACATGCGCCAATGCCATACTCCCAGTCCACAGTCTGAGACCGGCTACCTCAGTGTGAGTAGGGTCTCCCGCTGCCTCGCTGCCAATGGAGCCTTTTGCCAACTCAGCGGAGTGAGCCACCTCAAAGTGTGTCCCACATCACCAAACTTGAAATATTCCATCTGTCATGAGCTGGCATATGCCATATAAAAGCCATCGCCGAGCTTTACTCTGAAAGACGCCTCCAATGTTTGTGAAGGTGAGTTCAGGAACATGAAAGACTGCCATCTAAGAGACTGTGCGTGGTTCAGTCTGAGGTCGTTACATCCCAAATTCCCTTTTTATCTATTGGCAAATGTACCAAACATATGAAGTTTATTCTCCAACAACTCATTAGGTTTGAATGACAGAACACCTGATGTGGTGATCCATGCGGATGGAACTGACAGCAGGGAGACCTGCAAAATCTCAGATAAATACACCACTCTATCAGAATATGAGCATGAGTCTCCTCTTTCAAGATCACCACCCCTGCCTCGTTCATTCCAGATGCAAGATATCTTCTCAGGTCCTACCTGTTCACCAATACCCAACAGAACCTTCATCCATTGTCAACCGCTTATCCGAAATCGGGTGACGGGGGGACTGGAGCCTATCTCCGCTCTCATTGGGTGAAAGGCGGGGTACACCCTGTATAGGTCACCAGTCTATCATAGGGCAGAGCAGTTAGGGGAACGGTGTCTTGCTCAAGGACACCTCGACATGCCTCTCCGCAGGACTGGGGATTGAACCTGCAACCTTCTGATTGCCAGGCGACCACTCTACCCACTGAGCCATGCCACCCCTTCTAACAGAACCTCATCCATGGAAACATTTCTATCCAGTAGAATTATCTTTACTCCCTACGAGACAGATGGAGATGGCATCATGGAGGATGCCACTCCTCCTGAAAACCACCTGACAAAACACTGAATACTCAGCTTACAATCAATTTAAAAATGTCATCGATCTGATCATGCACATAGGACAGATGAAGAATACAGGGAGAAATCTGACAAAAAGGGGACAGCAAACAATTCAAACTCCATGGCAACTTCAAATCCACCAACCTCACTTACACTCAGAGCCAACCTCCCAGCATGCAGTGCACACACAGAGTGAGTCTTTGACTTTTAAAGAACCTGTATTTGCATCAAACTTTTATATTTGCATTCCATCATTCAAAAAAAACTAGAGAAGGAAAAAGAAACTGTGTGCGCGTGTGCGAGAGAGAGAGAGAAAGTGAAAGCTATTATGAATGGGAAGAGAGGAAGAGTTTTTTTTCAATATACAGACAAAAGCCTGAAACAACAAACGTATATGGCAAGCAGAATAGCAAAGTGGGTACAGTGGTGGTTGGTCCTGCATATAGCATGTCGAGGTGTCCTTGAGCAAGACGCTGAACCCCGAACTACTCACTTGATGCATGTCGCTCTGGATAAGAGTGTCTGCTAAGTGCCTGCAATGTAATATATAGAGTGAAAAAGATATGGATTGGAATTATTGGAAACATTTAAATTGTGTGCGTGTGTGTGTGTGTGTCAAAAAACAGCAATGAAGTGAAATCAAAACCCTTAGAGAGAAAAGGTGAAAGTTAAGAAGAGAGGGAGCTAGGATAAGTTTGAGAACGGAGAGGGTGAAAACGGGGCAATTTAATATTGGTGTCTTTCTGTAGGAATATAATAATATTGTGACGTGAAAAGCCTCAAAAGGTTGTCGTCATTGCTTTGATTTTTTTTATGCTTGCTTGTGACCATTTGCTTACAGACGTGCTACAGGTACAACCTCTTATTGGTGGCCAGGGCCAAACATAATAATGGTTGGCCACATAAGAAATACAAATACACACACAGTACATTTAAAAACACACTCTCTTTCACACACACGTATGTACATAGATGTAATGTGTAATTTGTCCTTGATACTTTGTTATGTGACAGTGCAGCTGATTCGGGGAGATAATATATATTTAGTATATTGGGATTCTTAATGTATGTGTGTGTCAGTAAGCTTTAAAATTGATGGTTTAAATTATGTTCAAAAACTGTTTGCGCAATCTCTCGTTGTTATTCCAACTACTTAATCATTGTCTGCCTCCGCTAAATACTCTTAGTTTTACTGCAGTATTTTGGATCTGGAGCGCTATTCAAAACTGAATTTCTAATAGCTTAAAATAACTTTGATCTTCCAATACACTGTATCCGTTCATGTAATTGGGTGTATAACGCTGACAAGAGGAGGCACTTTGTGGCCTATTCAAGCAATGTGTTGATAAATGGCAGGAAGGCAAGGAAAACACACAGACACACAAAATGGGTAGCATCCCTTTCGTCACTAATGAAGAGAAGTTGGCGGACACCTGTTCACTGACAGCACCCAACAGAGAGACACACACAGAGAGAGAGAGAGAGACTGACTTTTATAAGAACCTTGATTTACATCAAATTATAGCAATGTCAATGTTCTACTACTTTAAAAAAAACTAAGGGAAAGAGAAGAAGAAAAAATATGTTTTTTAATGAACTTCTAGGCAATGTCCATGACAAGGGATTTTTTTACCAAGACACAAACAAGTAAATAAGCCTTCAAAAGCAACTAAATCACATCAACTCATCATTAAACCCCGAGCTGGGTGTCATTTTCAACCCTCCCCATCACCGAGTCCCAGGCCGAGCTTCCATGAGATCCTCTTTAGTCTGAAAAGTACTGCATCAGTCGAGCCTCATTTTTTCTCGCTCCTCATGTGAAAGTGGACCAAATCAAGAAACGAGTCACCGTCCATAAAGTATTTCTCCACCGTCTCACTCCCACAGCTGCCTGTCCTCTGGAGGAACCCCTGGATCTCACATATAATATACACCAGTTCCCTTCTGTCTCCCTATGACACTGAAGCAGATTCCATCTCACCGTCACCACCAGTCACACAGCCACCTTCTATACGGAACACTGACCCAGATGTTTGTCGTATGATCATCCTGTTAACCCACAACCCCGTCCTTCCCATTCAGACCTTGTTGGTCATATTCAGATTGGTTCTGCTCACCTAACTTCACCCCCTTGGCTGCCTCGAGAGAACCAGACAGATATACGTGCAAGCCCTGATCAAGTGCCCACCCTGTCACAACTAAAACACCTCGCAGCCTCTGACATTGCATGCCGAGTGTGTGCGAACTCCTCAACACTCAATTTGATCACCAGTTCCAGTTTCTCACTCCTGTTGTTAAGAACCATGCTAACATCTTGCATGTAGATCACCACATGGTTGCAACTCAGGCGCTTTACATCCTGACGCCACACTTTTTATTTTTGTTACAAAACCTTGACAATTCCCTGACCAGTGCACCATCACTGATAAATGTGGGCACATTAGACAGCAGTGCCTTCTTCATCAGAGTGGTCTTGATGACACACACAATCCCAACATCAAGCTTTCGTTAGCAACCATCTTCTACACCCTGTTGACCTCATTCATGAAAAATCACCACAACACTCTTCAGTAGAGCAACAGGCTTAATACTTCTGGGACCAGCAATTTCAGCTACAGCCAAAGCAGTCTTCCACAGAACAGGGGAAGCTAGGGGACATCGTCCCACCATGCTTCCTGGTTAACTTGGTGAACTGTGCATCTGCCATGTTGTCATCCAATGAGACACTGTCCAGGTGCAGCAAAGACCACACAACAACAACAACTCCCCACAACCCCTTTAAAAACCCTTAATTGCACACTAAGTGCAATAAACCCCTAACAATCCTAAATATAAGATTTTACCCATAATATCTACTGAGACTATAGGTCTGCCCCGAGAGAGAATTTTAAATATGTTTATCTTATCCAAAAAAAATCAGGAAGCCAGTTAGACAAAAAAAAGTCCATCCTCTTCACGACACTATCAAACTCCCTACAGCAGATCGAGCGCAAGAGAGAAAGCGGGGTTTGGTATATCAAACATCTACACGATACATTAGGTTATATGCTTTGAAAGGGAAGATCGACGAGGTTGGAAGGGTGATGGTGACTGAGAATTGAGTGGAAAGATTTTACGATCCAATAAGTGCAAGTTAATTGAAAAGCGATAAGGAAAGCTGAGATGGAGACCTGTAAAGGGAGAGAGAGACTTTGACTTTAGGAATAACTTTTATTTACAATTTAAACAAATATTCCCATCATTTCAATCTTAAATGTGCAAAAAATATAAACAAAATAAACAACAGAAAACTCTAAAATCTTAAATAGGATGACTGTGGCTCCATCAGATCATTTGCACCAAAACCTTCCCTGTCTTTCACACCCCCAGAGAGGGAGGGGGTGGCTTCCTCCTAACAAACAGAGGAGCTCCAACCAATAGATCCAAGTTGAGAGAAGAGAGTGAGGGATGGTGGAAGGCGACAGATACACAGACAGGAGTGAGAGACTGAAAGCTATGAGCTGGATATGCTAAACTTCTTCCTTAATGAACTCCTGCAAATGTCAAATCCTGGTGACAGACCCATCGCAGCTCCACTTTTCTCCTTACATTTTCTCTCCTCATTCTCTAAGAAACCGTTTCGTATCCTCTCCACCCACCTTGACAACTCCTCATCATAACGTGATAACTTTTATTCTCGTCTCCCCCATTCAAGACACATCTCCCCTTCACAACGGAAAGTCTATGGTATGACCGTGAAATTGCCTTGCAACAGCAGAGAACACCTTTTCAGTTGAGGGTTGAAATTATGCCTGGGTGCAATACCGTTATCAATCACAGGACTACACCCAGGAGCCATTGTGTGTATGCACACCCGTGTGCTGTCAAAACCTTTAGAAGGTCTGTTTTCATTTAGTGTTATTGCAAACACGTTTGTCTCGATTTCATAAACTGGAAATCCATGCAAACACACACACACACACACGTTTAAGCAGGTATAACTCGGAACGTTAGCCTATGTTTCCTACCTCATATGTCCTTCCCTCCACACTCATGAGAACGCTGGAGATGCCAAGAACTGATTGACATGTTATACATGCCATGGCTCTAATCCTCTATGCTTGGTAAATGTGAGATGTATTATTACACATTAGTACAAAGTGCACTGAGTGGTCAGTCGATGAGAAAAGCCCTGTATAAAAGTGAGCCCAATCACCATGTTGGTAGTTATTCTACGTTGAGCTGATGCCAAATTTTAATGAGAAATCAAAATGATAGCTCCATACGTGCACAACACATGTAGATCAACTGTAACATTGGAAAGTAAAGCTGGAAAGCTGTTCGCAAAAAGAGGTGAATCAGTTCAGCTGGAACTCAGAAGGTCATTCAAAACAACCTATAGTCACTCACCAGTTGATTTCTTCAGTCTGAGCTGAAAACAAACACCCCCCCCTTATAAACAGTACATTGATACCACACAACAATAGGCTGGGTTCATATGCAAGTTGGGTGATCAACTGCACATTCAGTGGCAATGAGCACCATTCACAAAGGATTGGCGAATGTTTGCAATCACAGGATTGTAAGATGACAGATGTACTCTCAGGCCACCACCCCTATTCAAAGACGGCCGTTCCCTCTTAACAAAAATGGCCTCCTTCACCCCCCTTTCAAACCAGCGTTCCTCCCTATCAAGGATGTGAACAATATCATCTTGAACGAGTGGCCACTAGCCTGTAGACCACAGAGTCCTGACCAGGCAGTGCTTTTATTACAGATGTTTCAAATATGTATTTAATTATGTTTGAGCATTTTGCAAATCATATTTGATCACCCTGGAAAAACGTGGTATGTTACTGGTTTGAGCAGTATTTTGTTTGAATAAAAAAAAACTTTTCAGCAGATGTCAGACATGAGATCTTCTCTAGCTAGTCTATCCATCTAAGTGACACTGATGACAAGTATGATAGATAGCCACTAAACCTCATATGATGACATGATGTCATTCTGTGTATGGATGATTCACTGAAAGGGCTTTTATTTAATGGCTTATAAGACCACTACATCTGCCCTTCTATCCTGTCTTAAACTATGTCATGTTTCAGTCAAACCCTAACGTGCTCAGCTAACGAGAGCCAACAACCCTGAAATATTGCACCTCTAGAAATCAGTTTTCATCTTTGTTAACATAACTGTTACAAGCACGTTTCTTCTGAAGGACAAGAATCTGGAGACATTCTATCAACTCTGATGCTATATAATTTTGGTGGTACTTTAAAATACATGTAATAATTCAGCTGAATGTGTTTTTTGACACGAGAATTAAGTAGTTATGCCGATAGATCTTAAAAAGATGTATTTTTATTTAAAACCATGTTAGATTATGAGGTATCTTTACCTATGTCTGTGGACGGGGATCATTCCTGCTGTTCTATAGACGTATCTGCTTGTGTTGAATAGTCTAAGTGCGGGAGAGAAGCTGGAGTGGGAAGACATATCTGTATGTAACTGGCTGCCTCTTCACTATGACATAGCTATATTCTATAAAGTTAAACTCAGCTGGCCACACTGCCATTCCTATGAGTCCAGCCCTCAGAAAAACACAACTGCCTGCTTATTTTTGTCATTCAGTAAAACCTAGGCATGAATGCACCATCTCTGTCAACTAAAGAGCTATAATTTACTTTTTTCATGTATTTTCACCAATCAGGGACATTTAACCTGGAGAAAATAGCTCCCATGGTGCTCCATGCCAAGGTGTTTACTCCCCTGGGTCAACCTCAGAGTACAGACCTTGATTGCCCCCACACTGTACAATCACACCAGGATTCCATTGATTTGCCACATAAACAGGGCAGGGTTAGCCTCTTAGCTTAGAAGCAAAAGTCACTTCAAAGTTTCACAGCAGGTGGTTTAGTAATTGTACTCAGATGCAGGATAAAGTCCCTCGACCTCCTGTGAGGTAAGCACTTCACAGTAGGTCGGATTTGGAATGAAGCGCCCAATATTCAGTTTTTTAAAAGCAAATGCAGTGGAAATAGGATAGTGCAAGTGAGAGAGAGATTGAGGCCATGTGAAGCCATTTGAACAAGGGCGGATACAAATGAAAGTCTCTTTCAGCTCAGCAAGTCAGCAACACTGCCATAAACTTAATCTCAGCTTCAATATGTGCCTGATGCGTTTTGATACTGTGTGTGCGAACATGTGTATGCACATGCAAATTTGTAGAACTCTATCTGAAGGCTTTAAGTTCCCTGCTTATCAATGGAGCACCTGCATGCAAGAAAACATCAATGTTTATGTGCACCAGAGACTGCCAGCAGAAGACTGGCAGAATTTGCATGGGTGTGTGTGAGACTGGTTCCATACCAGCTCTTTTGAAGTCTGTATCAAGGTGTGTGTGTGTGTGTGTGTGTGTGTGTGTGTGTGTGTGTGTGTGTGCTGTTAAGTGGGGTAGGATTGCTTGCAGTGGGAGATTGGGTACTGTGCCACCAAACCTGGCAAATAAACTCTAGCCAGGTCACCTTAATTACCTGCTGTTAGTGTTGCCAGGCCCAAAGTAACCCCCAGGTCCCTTCCATAAACACACTCACACACACACACACACACACACACACACAAACATGGACACACCCCTCCCCGCAATCCCCACCTGGCAGACACCCGGCCAGGCCCGCGTGCATTTCCATAAGACAATGCAGCCAACCTGCTCTCGTGTTTGGGGGGTGGGCGGAGGTTAAAAGGGGGGGCAGAACCCGGGCTGCCAACCCCTCCCTGACAATAGGCTGTCACATGAAAAGGGCCTCGGTGAACTTGATATACATTACAAAAGAGCCCCACTGATGCAGGCCTGGGCTCGGCCCCGCCGACCAGCGGTGGAGTTTGAGCTTGGCGTTCATTCA
>OMLC01098195.1:0-20743 GCA_900302585.1 Regalecus glesne
CAGAGAGAGAGAGACAGAGAGAGAGAGAGAGAGAGAGAGAGAGAGAGAGAGAGAGAGAGAGAGAGAGAGAGAGAGAGAGAGAGACTCTTTCACACACCTCTGGCCCACTATCACAAGCCGCCAATCACTTTCCCCAAAATAAAACCCCACCACCAACCCAGTCCTCTGTACAGAGTATTGCTGCTTTATGGTTAATGGAAGAGTGATGGACATATCTCACCTGGGGTGAGAGGCACACTGTCCCTGACACACGGGCAGATCCAGGGTAGCAGTGCAATTGTCTAAGTGGACATCGATGCTGGTCACCCTGGGAGCACAGCTCTTTTTACCTGGGGGTGAAGGGACAGACTGTGCTGTTACCAAAAGATCTCAGTGTTGCTCATCATTACAACTGTGTTGTCCCATCAAAGTGTCTACACCAAGACCGTGAAGTCAACTAGATGAGTGTCAATTACTACATGCTTAAGATGTCATCTAAGGTCAAGACGTCACATTTCAAAACCAACTAGAGTTTGATTGTCATGACCCTGCGGACAGAAGAGAAATAGGGTGGATAGCAGGGATCAGCAGGGGACAAATATTTCAGCTCAAGTACTGCATCCTTATTTCACTATCGGCTGATATATCAGCATATGTAGAGATTATCTTGACGAGTGTTATTCCGTAAGCTTGTAGATGTCATCCTATTCTAGCAAAATGTGGCTCTAGTAAACCTTCGATTAGTGGCGCATAATATCCTATGAGAGATTATTATTATAGATCCTTCTGGGTAGTAGTACAGTAAGATTCATTCATATTGAAGGTTATCTATAAAAACATGTCAAAGTTGATATTATTTAATGTGAAAAAGTAAATGTTCTTTCTCAGCTATTGGGAAGCATGGAACAGGTTATTCAGTGGGGATGGTAACAGCTGATACCCAGGAAAGGCTTTTTAAGGCTGACTCATCTGTTTTTCTACAACAAGATCACTGTACTTATAGATGAACTAGGTAACATAAAGAAACATCAGCGGGTGAACACACATTTGTTGATGTAAGATATGCAGAGTTAACTTACATGTGAAGCAGCAGTGTTGGTCATCCCAAATTCTGTCCCCCTGGAAAACAGTTTAGATAAGCTTGAGTGGATATTTTACACATGTTCGGAAAATGACTTAGTGGGATTTGTTTAGATGTACACACACACACACACACATTCACAATGTGCACATTACACATGTCATTTCCTTCCTTACACAGATCTAATGTCATCTGGAGAAGAGAAAGATAACAGAAAAGGGGAAACCTGGTGGAGAAAAGAAAATCACAAAAAAAGGGAAGGAGTGGACTTGATACTTCACCTACTTGCAGACCAAGAAAGTCTCTGCAACCCGATAACCCAAACTGGCACAAGTATGCATCAGCCCTTGGGTGAGTTTCCCAGCCAATGTTGGCCTATTCTGTTGTCTTGCTTCATCCGACCACACACACTTACACATTACATATGATCAGGTCAGAACAGGCTGTGTTCACGACACACCATCGTACTGTCACATCCTTTTAAGTACATTATTTCTAGGTGAGATTTTCAGTCGGTACTGGCAGAGGTTTACTGTGTACTCGTAATACCTTTTCTTTAATTCAAAGCACAGCTTTACACTTTCATCTTGGAACAACAGATTTATGGTGTACAATACCTCAGGGCAGCTCTCACTGGGACACTGCCTGGTCTCAGTCTGAATGCCCTCTCTGCTGCAGCTGTAGGACATACAGGGATGGCTGGCATCTGTCCATCTGTCCCCCACCTACAGTACATGTGATTTAACAGACCAACACCGCACACTCATGTCACATCGGGAAATCCAGTTGCAATTCAAATCACCTCAAAACTCTTTTTCTCTCATGAGAGAAATCTGTATATCAAAAAGCCCAAAGGCTGGTAAACTGAAAACCCAAATTTGCTGCAACAATGTAAATGGTAGAGATTCATTTTAAAACCCACAATGATCTATTACAACATGGAGGAAGCAAGCTTTTAATTCATAAACCTGTATTTATTTATGTAGACTTACTTACCCTGTACATCAGTATATTCAAACATGCATTGTGTTATATGTAAACTAACAGGTTGGCCCTAACTAGACCATCGGCAGAAACCCATGAGATGAGTCATCGATGAGATAAGGATACATCTGATGGCTGGGACTATACATGTAAAATTTAACTCTTTGACCATTTTAAGATATCTTACCCATTCAAAAAGTGTCAACCCCTGATAAAGTGGCACTTTTTTCATGTAATGAATGTGAGATGAAAGAAACACTTACATGAGTTGTGTTTCTTTCATCCTGATCCTTTTTAGTTAGTGAGTACTTAAATTGAGTACATTTGTTTTGCAAATATGTGGATTATTTCCTGCCGACAAATATTTTCTGGGTGTAGATGCCACAACTCCTCTAAAATGAGATTTTTCTGTGTCTTAAGGAAAAACACCAGACATGGCTGTGTTTGGAGGTAACCACCGAGTACCATCTGTGCAGAAGACTTCTGAACCATGATTGAGAGACGAACCTTGTAGATCTTGTCCTTGTAAGAGCATGTCTTCTCAACTGAAAATGAAAGATAACACATTGGTTGATTATTGTGAGACTGAGACAGGGATTTGAAATAAAAAGACTTCTCACAATAGCTTTATAAGTAATCCAAAGTAATCACAACATTTAACACTATGGAGATGAGTCTGGAAATGTCCAGACTTTTAACATACACTATTCTGTGTTATGCATTTTGATGACTGCAAATTAAACCAATAGTTAGAGGGATTGCTCAATAGATGTACTTCATCATAACACTGCAAAAATAGGGAAAATAAACCAAGCACAGCAAATGAAATGTAACTTCATAGAAAAAGCTTTGAAACATAAAACGTAATAGTTCAATGCATTTCCATTGCTTACCGCAGGTCTGCTCTCCACAACAGGAAGTGTTGACCAACACAGCCCCATGCTGGCAGACAGGACTAGGTCCAGGAGGAATCTCAACACACTCCTCTGTCTTGGTCTGCATATTACAGGTACACTGGTGGCAGTTTGACTCCCACACGTCACCAGGCTGAGCCACGTTAAGAGAGAGATATTAATTTTGTACACAGCTTTCCTTTTGCCCAATGACAGAGGTGCCATTTATGTTTGTCATGTCGATATGTTGCTATGGAGGACAAGACTTACCCATTTTGGCTCACCCAATGGTCCTTTACAAGCTGGAGGTAATGGTAAAATGAGAATAGGAAACAAACAGAAATGATAAGAAATCAAACAAAATAATATAAATCTCTTAAAATGTTGAGTCCAGGTGAATAATTCAGTTTTTTGGTGAAAATAAATCTGACCCTCTCAAAGCTTTAGTCACCGATTGTTATGTAATCATGCAAAAAGACTAATGAAGTGGATGCTGTAGTTAACATGTACATAAATCCCAAAATGCTAATTTGATACATGTATGAGACTAAATTCAATATACCTTTTTGGGGTATAATGAGAAATGAATACAAAATAAACTCCAATACTGGTCAGTGGCAGAACCAGTTTAAAACTGTGGTACTCACAGGGGCATTTGGACACACACGTTTTTGTGTATTTGTCTACTCTTATCTTATCGGCGGGACAAAAACAGCCTTCACTGCTATAATCCAGGAGAGTCCCTGGCACACGAGTTCTGTAACACAAGTTTTAGAAACAGGGTAAAGGCATTTTTTTTTATTTTGAATTTGAACAAAGAAACAAGAAAAGATGAATCTGATACTATAGATATTAAATAAAGGAGAATTTTTCTACATCAGTCAGCATGGACCTTGGAGACAGCAGAAAAATAGGGTTGAAGACTACTAGTTTAGGCTAGTTTAGACTATAGAGTTGAAAATGACTTGGTAACAGTTTCTGGAGTAAAAGCGAACTTACCCTCCATGGCAATAGTCATCTAATTTGTTTTGACATTGTCTGTAAACTAGTCCCTCTGAACACTTGACATCTGAAACAAGATTGAGAACAGATCTTATATACAATAGGAATGTGGTGTAGCTAAGTGAGGTCCATTTTTAAATGTCAGGTTTAGCCCCCATATTTGGGGGTTGGAGATGAGCTTAGATGGGCCGTGGGGAATTAAGGCCAAATGCCCTTCCTAAAGCCCTGCAGTGGGTTGTCAGTTGCAACATCTGGCTTGTCAGTTCCTGAAGTGCACGCTCTGCCACTGAGCTACTGCTGTCGCTCCCAATGAGATGGAGAAAAATAATCATGACTGTTCATCTCTGATCCTTAAATCATGGACCTGGAAATGCTCGGTCACACATTTCATAAGTATTAACAAAAGTATAAATATTTTATGTGCACACTTCAGTTCCATTGTCACATCCTAAGTCCCTCAAACCCGAAAAAGTAAATTACTATTTTCAGTCGTCTTGGATTTGAAATACATTAATAGGAAATTTTCAAAAAAAACAAAAAAAAACAAAGAAAAGCAATAATAAATGTATTTACCACAGGTTCCATTGGTCAGACTTCTCCAGTTGATACAAGTGCCAACTTTCATGGACTCTTCTGCAACTCGCTCCAGAGTAGAACAGGCGGGCTCTGAGCTCTCGCAGGAGTCAAGCCGACAATTCTTCTCTGTGAGGCCGAGGTCCACAAACTGAGCGCATCCTGCAAATATTCTGAAAAACAGAATGAATTAGATTACAATATGTAACATAAAACCAGTACATAAAGACAGGCAATATACTAAAGTTGTAAAATAATCAAATATTGTGTACTTACTGTTTACAATGTAGGAGCTGTCATAGTTAAAAAATTGCCAACATATACATCTTTGACGAGAACTTCCCATACTCTATCTAAGTTCATGTTCATCTTCACAACATGGGGACTAATCATGACATCTAAAAATGGATCTCTCTTTCTCGAAGATGCAGGACTAGTTACATAGTGAAATTTAAACAGAAAAAAGAATAGGAATAATTATGATAAATGATAAACATGCGTCTGCTTTGCACAGTGGGCACATAGTAATAGTAATAATGACAGGAAGAAGAGAAATCCAGGTGAGGAGCATTTGGAGTAAAACTGAAGAAAGTGTTTTTCTTTGCTACTTTGCTCAGTAACATTTTGGGGCAGATCTTGCAAAATGTTCACCAATGTTAGCAACCTTTAGTAAACCAACTCTTTAGTAAAATCCTCAAGTACTCAGTATACCATTTAGAATCATATCTAAAGTTTAGCCTGTGCACTTGTCTGTGTGAATAAGTGTGTGTTTGGATGCACGTGCCGCTTACGGATGTTGTAGAAGGCGACACAGCGGACTCCCTTGGCAGGTGGTGGTTGTCTGGATGGGGGTTGGTGCTATGGAAGGCTGGTAACAGGGTAGATCCGTGGGGGGAGAAGCACAGGTTGGCCTCTGGGGGTCAGGGATCACCCAATCATAGGCTGTTGTGTCACAGCAGCTGTCCGGTTCAATATGGCCTCCCCTACGGATACATGATCCACCGCCACACACACCTGGGGTGATGATGGAGAGATAAGCTCAGCAAAAGAAATGTAACACATACAGTCAACACAAATATACTTTAAGGAAAATATTCAATCTTCCTCCTTTTTTTCTAGAAGCTCTTATGTTAGTGGGAATCTTCTCATTGCTAGTCTGTTTAGATTACCAACTAGACTTAGCCACAGGCCCATGTTGATGATCTTGTCCCCAGTTCTATTTCTGATCTCCTCACTAGACTTCCTAACCACTGTGATCCTCAAACATCAGTATTCTATCCATCCTCCACTTGATCTGCAAAACAAAGGGTTACATAGGGGGCGGCATAGCTCAGTGGGTAGAGCGGTCGTCTGGCAATATACAATAGGAGCACTATATGTTGGCAGCTCACTTCTCCTATACAATAGGTTGGGTCAAAAATGTAGAGAAATCCAAATTTCCCCTTACGGGACTGATAAGGGAATCCTTATTATTATTATTACATCACCTTTGCAGTTTTAGCTCCAAATCTCTGAAATAGTCTTGCTAAATCCATTAGATTTGCAGAATCTTTGGACAGTTTTAAGTGGCTAAAACCCCATCTTTTCAGATGAGCCTTTTATGAGATCTGTTGTGGTTGTTTTTAGCTTGCTTTGTTTCTTTTCGCGTCACATTTATTATTTTATTCATGTTATCTTTTTACTCTCATGTTTCATGATTGTATCTAAAGCGCTTTGTCACCATGTGTTTTTAAAGGTGTAAATGTACGTAAATAAACTTTCACCAACTTACGCATAAGCAAACCAATCCCCTGAGTTAAGTGAATATAGTCACGTGTGCACACAGACTTTATATATATAGATATATAGATATATAGATATATAGAAATATATAGATATATAGATACAGATATATCATATAAACATACACGTCATCTCTCACAAATCACCCACCACATTGTCCCTGTGTGTTGTCGTAGAAGTATTCCATGGCCAGATTGACCACCAGGGTGTAAGACGGGGTGAATGACACGTATGAGCGGACATCTGGGAGATTAATGGTCACCATGTAGCCAGTGGTCTCAAACCTTAGCCCCTGCTCCTCATATGGAGGATGGACAGTCAAATGGTTCAGCATGGCCTATAGAGAAGAATGATATTACATTTTTGCATGATCTCATCTTTTCAACAGACCCAACTCAAAGTAGTCTGAAAAGTAAAGAGAGGCAGTATGCGTAGTAAAGGTCTAAATGGGTTTGCTTGAAATAGGAGCCAAGCGTAAGTGGGCAGAACTCATGTCAAGTCATGAGGGTGTTTCATACTGGTACAGTGTTTAGCTGGTTTTTGATTATTTTGTTTACTCATAGTTTGCTATATATTTGGATGTTTTTTTGAGTGCAAAATTTGAATAGAAAGTTAGATGACATCTTGCCTGTACTGAATTGGTACTTGAATTGATAGTGAGGACAGCAGTGTTGTTCTTGTATTTTATGATGATGCCTCTGCCACAGGATCCTTTCAGGCCAGACAAACAGTAGTAGTTGTCCACGGCGATGGTCAGATCATGATGTAGTGATTGCTCCTCCACCAGGATGTATGTGCAGTTCTCCAGAAAGTCAAAGGTCACACCTTGGAAGGAGATGTAGTGAGGGTCGCCATATAGGTCACAGCGACCTGGAAAGAGATGGATGGTGCAAGGAGAGATGGGGAGAGAGTGAGATCAGGGAAGAGGATGGAGAAATATATGTAATATGTATTTCTGTTGGGAAAATTAACACACTGTCTGCATCTTGATGTAGTGAATATGTCTACACATCTTCCATCTTGAGTTACATATCCTGTGACATGACAGTAAGTCTAAATTCCTACTTAGTAGGAGTTAGACCAGAAACTACCCAGAGTCTACATCAAATGACAATAGTGAGTGATTAAGAAAATGAGGTACAAACATGAAGATGGCAGCAAAAATGACATGTGACAGGACAAAGAGTTATCGCGGAGATGGACAGACCGACTTTCATAATCTGAAGAATGCACTCACAGTCACATTCCCAGGTTTCGCAGCAGCCTTTCATAACCTTTTTCACCTGTCCTCTGGGGCATATTGGTTTTGTTGGCAGTGGGCATTCCACTGGAGTCATCTCTATCGTCTGCTCGTTGCACCTTTTATTTGAGCAGCCCTCTGTCCAAGTCTCATTACATTGCCAGGTTTGCTGTGTCTCTGGGTCCTTACACTCGCACACAAATGTGGTACTTCCTGTCAAAAAAATGAAGTTTGACATGGATAAGATGAAAACCTCATGTTGATCATTTCTAATAGACTTCATGCTGTGGGATTATGCTTTAAACAGTCAGGAGGGGGTTTTAATGGCTTTCTGTGCAAATGCTTTAAAGCTTGTGTGGATAGAATAAATAAATGTGAAGGACCAGTACCTGTGGAGGGAGGAGGTGTTGTTGTTAGGTGTCCTGTCATAACTGTAAAAGTAGTTGATGTTACACCAGTAGATATGTATGGAGTGCGTAAAGTGGTAGAGGCTTCCGTGGGGGTCATCTTAGTTTGTGACACAAGTGTCTCTGTTGTGGTTCCCTCATGCACCGTGGTGGAATATGTCAGGGATGTTTCTGGTTGACTGGTAATCGCTCTCATAGACGTTGTGGTCGCTTCGGAGGAGGTGGTGTTCGGCACCAGACTTGTAGGTTCCGTGGAGGTGGTGGCTGGGGTTGTGAAGGGAGCCATTGAATGTGTAGATTGTGCTGTGTGGCGAGGGGTGGTAGGTCGGTCTGTGACTGCTGATGTCTCTTTCTCTGTAGTGGTAAATTCAGTCACAGCTGATGTAGCCTTGGTTGCAGTTGTCACTTTAGTGGTGGTGGCCACAGACTCTGTGGTGGATGTAGTGGATGGTAGAGTCACAGCTGATGTAGCCTTGGTTGCAGTTGTCCCCGTAGTGGTGGTGGCCAAAGACTCTGTGGTGGATGTAGTAGATTCTAGAGTCACACCTAATGTAGCATTAGTCACACCTGTCACTTTACTGGTGGCCACAGACTCTGTGGTGGACGTAGCAGATGGTAGAGTCACAGCTGATGTAGCCTTAGTTGCAGCTGTCACTTTACTGGTGGCCACAGACTCTGTGGTGGACGTAGCAGATGGTAGAGTCACAGCTGATGTAGCCTTGGTTGCAGTTGTCCCAGTAGTGGTGGTGGCCAAAGACTCTGTGGTGGATGTAGTAGATGGTAGAGTCACAGCTGATGTAGCCTTGGTTGCAGTTGTCCCAGTAGTGGTGGTGGCCAAAGACTCTGTGGTGGATGTAGTAGATTCTAGAGTCAAACCTAATGTAGCATTAGTCACACCTGTCAATTTACTGGTGGCCACAGACTCTGTGGTGGACGTAGCAGATGGTAGAGTCACAGCTGATGTAGGCTGATGTGAAGTTTGTCCATGTGTCATTGGGGTGGTCATATGTTCCATGGTTGTGGCCTCTGATTTGGTCTCAGACTCTGTGCTGGTCGCCAACAGCTGAGTAGTGGTAAAAGCTGAAGGAGGCTCACTTGTAACAGGGAGTGTAGAGATATGTCCTCTTGTAGTCAGGGTCGTGGGTGAACTAGTTAATGTGTACGTAGTATCCGGGATTATGGTCGTAGTTGTGGTTGTGAACGTGGTAGTCATTTTCGGGGTGATGGTGGACATAGCCACAGTGGTAGGTTTTTCAGTTGTAGCTGATGTTGAAGTTGTTGGAAGTGTAGTCATTGTATTGATCACTGTGGCAGGCTCGGTTGGAGTGGTGCTCAGAACAGCTAATGTACTGGCTAGCACAGTTGGAGGCTGACTGGATGTGGCTGGTGTACCTGTGGTCACAGAAGGGTCATAACTGGGTACAGTTGCTGTGATGTGAGGACTGGAGAGATGTGCGTATTTAAACCCAAAACATGACATTCTCCTAAGTATTGTATTGTTGTGAAATGAACTCTTCCAGAAACACAGCTAATATGAGATATGCAATAACTCAAGTTAATTCTACTTACCACAGTTGATTATTCCGTTTTGACAAAGGCTGAAGAGATAAGGCAAAGGTTACTAACATCCTGTGGCAGTCCAATGACACATGTTTATTTTTCTGTGAAATTTCACATTTGAGATGACTGTTGCACTATAAGTATATGTGCAGGTACCGAAGTCCTCCTTACCAGCTCCCAGACTGCGTCTCAACCACTGAACCAGGCTGAACAACAATGTCATTGAAATAACATGTGCAGTTTCTCAGGTCAGAGCATTGGCCAGTGTTTTCATCAAAATATGGCGCCTCTGGTGAACATCTGGGATAACAGCCTTTTGCACAGATGAATGAAAGGTTAGTCAGATTTCCTGGTTTTATGAATGAATACAAGAATAAGACCAAGGCCTTTGACAAACTCAGATCTATTCTTTTTATACAGTAAATCAATGTATAGAATATGACATTCTGAAAGAGAATTGAACTAGTTTGCAAATTTGCCCTTGTGGGACTAATAAAGGATGATCTCATCTCTTACTTTATCTTAACTAACAACATAATAAGATATTTATTGAATCTATAATCAATAGGTTATGTCAAGAAGAAGACGTTTTATTGATTTGTCATAGTACATACAAAAGTATCTGTTCCCTGTATTTAACTCATCCTATTGTATAGGAACAGTGAGCAGCTGTGGCTCCTGGGGACCAATTCCAGTCCTTTTTTCTATTGCCTTGCTCAGGGGCACAGGCAGGAGTATTAACCCTAGTATGCATGTCTTTTTATGATGGGAGGTAACCGGAGCACATGGAGGAAACCCACACAGACACAAGGAGAACATGCAAACTTCACACAGAGAAGACATAGGGCGGGATTCGAACCCAGGACCTTCTTGCTGTGAGGCGAGTGCTGCAATTATTTCAGATTAATAACACTTCAAAATCATTACGAGTTGAGACTGAACTATGCCTAGATCATTAAATGCTGTCTCTCACAGTTAAGATCAGTGACAAGAACACAAAAATAGTCTGGTTGTAGGAATATTATGGAATCTTTTTACCTTCCAACCTGCCATCGAACTTGTTGTTTTTGCCGCAGGTTGGGATGTGACCACAGGGTTCATAGTGCCAGCTGCATTGGCTCTTCTCATTATAGTAGTCACAGTAGACCGCTGGAAAGGATGGGCAAAGTTGGATAAAAGTCAGACCAAACACTGACAAAGGAATTTCTTCATGCTTGCTCAATAATCCAGGTAAGGAAATGACAAAAAAAAGTGAAATCAGTTCATCTGGACACAGCATTTATTGAAAGAAACGTCTCACTACTCATACGTGACATTTTTAGTCCAAGCTGTATCCTCACCCTTTATAAAACCTTCTTAGATGGCACAATACAGGAGTGCCAACACCTCAGGCCAGGGCTCTGCAGTCTACACTCATCTACAGGCTAGTGGACACTCATTCACAGATGATGTTCACATCTTTTGATAGGGAGGAACATAACTTTGAGTGGGGAGTCGAGGAAGCCATCCTTTTATGTGAAAGAAAGAAAGGATTCCCTTATCAGTCCCGCAAGGGGAAATTTGTTCTCTGCATTTTTGACCCAACCTATTGTATAGGAGCAGTGAGCTGCCAACGTATGGCGCTCGGGGAGCAGTTAGGGGTTAAGTGTCTTGCTCAAGGACACCTTGACATGCTGTATGCAGGACCGGGGATCGAACCTGTAACCTTCCGATTGCCAGATGACCGCTCTACCCACTGAGCTATGCCGCCCCAAAAGAGAGAATGATCATCGCTGAACTGGAGGGGGTGGAGGTTAAGAGTGCATCTGTCACCATCTTACAATACTGTGATTGCAACTATTCCCCAATCCTCTGTGGATAGTACATGCTGCAATTGAAACTGCAGCCAATTGTCACTTTGCATATGAAACCATCCTTAGTTTAGCTGTTATGCAACTGTGTTGCTCATAAGGATGGGATGCCTGCAGTCAACTTAGACTGAAGATGTCACCGGTATGAGTGATGAAACGTTTCTCTCAAAAAAAATGCTGTCCAAATGAACTGATTCACCTTTTTAGTGTCTGACGGAGAAAGTGGTTAGAGAAAAGAACTGAGGCTTTTATTTGTGGTCATTAAGGTTTCTGCAGCAGCAGATGCTGCAGTTCCACTTCATGTGTTTTTCCTAAACGCATCCTGAACCAGTACTGCAGATAAGTGTCTTGTGAACTTTAAACATCTGAATTTAATTAATGTCTTAAAGCGAAATATTTTATGCTTTAGAAGTTACTAGACCAAATCTCACAACAGCTGTATAAGGGATGCCAAACTTTACTTCATTAAGGAACATCCCTCAGGGATGGAGGAAAAATGCACCCTTGGTTTAACAAGCATGCAGTAAAATACTATGAATACACTTACGGCACATATCAGGTGTTCTCCAATCTATGCAGACGTCCCAGTCACTGCAGGCCTCTGCATAGGCTGCCACAGCTGTACAGAAGCCCAAGAACTTGCCTTCGAACTCACAAGAGCAGGACTCCAGCACACAGGCCTGGTAGTAGGGTTCTGGATCCACCTAAGAGACATATGGCAAGGAGTACTGGGATGATAAAGGAGACCTCTTGTGCTTTTTGAGGACTAGGAATCATGAAAGATATTATTTGTAGAGTTCTATCATCTCTTCTAGGTATAACTCTGGAATTGAGAGCATTGCATACCCAGCTAGAGAAATGTAAATCTGAAGATGTGGATAACTTCAGTATTGCACTTGTTTGTCTGAATGCAAAAGGAAAGCAAAGCCACGTTATTCGGCCGTATTCCTATGATGAAATGTGTCCTCTGCACTTAACCCATCATATTGTCTAGGAGCAGTGGGCAGCCGCAGCCCCCAGGGAGTAATTAGGGGTTCAGTGTCTTGCTCAAGGACACTTCAACACGCTTTCTAAAGGAGCTGGGTATCGAACCAACGGCCTTCCAACTATTGGATGCCCTGCTCTACCTCCTGTCCAAGCTGCCCCTAAACAGGGCCAGTGAGCATGTTAAATCTTTTTAGAAATGCATCTGAGTGCCATAAATAGAAAATTGTCATTTGTAGATGCTGATTAGAGCTTTCTAAAACTGTAAGCACATAAAAAGATACCTATAGACGCACCGCGTTGCATGAAATGAGGGACAATTTTGCAAAGCCTAACAGAAAAAATAGACTGAAAAGCAAAAGAAAATTAATGAGCAAAGATTTGACTATAGTTCTCAGATGCTGTACTTCAGTGTAATCCCTTATGAAAAATTGTTTTTTCCCTATTTCAAACAGAGTTCAGAGCACTTGGTCAGCCCATGGAACTAGTAGGAGGACAGTGTGGATGGTGGAGCTCAGGGATCTCTTTACTGACAAGCCCAGCATATCTTGATACATACGCAATAATCCAGGTCCAGAAATCCCAGAAATGTTGAACCAGTTCATCTGGATACAAGGTTTAGTAGGAAATCAAACAAGCCAGTGAAGCCCATGACATAACACAGGCCAGGACTCACTCTCAGTCTACACCCATCTGCAGGCTAATGGCCACTCTTTCAAGGATGAGGATGTGCACATCCTACATACAGAGGAACACTGGTTTGAAAAAGGAGTCAAAGAGGCCAAGTATGAAGAGGGAACGACCATCCTTGAACTGAGGAGGGCTAAAATTACATCTGTATCCATTTTACAATACTGTGATTACAGCTATAACTTAATCCTCTGTGAATAGTACACACGGCCATAGTAATTAGTGTTCACGGCAATTTGCATATGAAACCGGTGTTAGATCGCCAGCTGCTGTCATTATGGATCCGTGCAGTTTATAAGGTTGGTGATAAGGGCAGTCTGCTGAGGCTGACAGTCGTTTAGATAAGTGATAAAACCTTTCCCCATGAAATCTTGTGTGAAGATGAACTGACTGATCTTTTCTTGGATCCCTACCTCAACCTTTTGTCCAGAAATTTAGCATGACTAGCCAGTGAGTGTGGTGTGTGTGTATGAGTTTGAACACCTACCCTTCTAACCACTGAGATGTGTGAAAGGGTCACAAGTGGATACCTTGAAGTGGCAGTCTTTGAAAGTGTCCCCTTTTAGGATCATACAGCGCCGCTGGGCCCAGGCCGAACAGTAGGAGTTGCGGTCGCATGGAAAGACCTCCTTGGTCACATCGGAGCAAGGTGGCGCAGTCGTCTTCCAGCTGTTTCCAAAGGCTACGGGGCTTGATACCACTAGTAACAAGAGTTACACAATGAAAGGTATGTACTTTGTTTGATAACCATAAAAGGAGAAAAAACATATTACAGTGAAATGAAGGTGAGAGCCAGAGGCTAAAACCCATTTACCTGTTGAGCCACTTATCTGTAGGTCATTCATCTCGTTTGAGTCAAAGTTGCCACAGAGGCCACACACTTGGTTCTATCGAAAAGAAATGTAAATTGATGCAGTAAATCATTAAAAAGCAACATAATCATTCAGCTTATGCAACACAGGCAATGATGATCATCTTCAGATGTTTATTTTCATGCACATCAAATGACCGAAGAGAGTGAAAAATATAGTTGGAGAGAAGAGTGAATTCAGGGAGTTCTTGGTCCAGGGGTCAGTCTTTGGTGAAAGGAGTTTGCACTGTTGAAAGTGGAGATTTGTGCCATTAAAATGGCAACATAACAGTATGGTTAACACTTAGAATTTTAGGCTGTGATTTGTTTTTTAACAGGCACATGTAGCAATGTTGTGATGAAGATTTTGTAGAGGGCTGTAAACTGGAAATTAGCATGCTGTTACTTGAGCACTGTTAAGGTTGCAGTTGGATGCTCATGATCCAAGCTAGTGTTTTTCATAACAGGTAGCAGGTATCACAAGATTGCCCATTATTTCGGCAATTCTGTGTCTATTGCTGATTATGTCTTACTTCAGGTGACTAGCAGAGGTTGCCATGTAACTCCTATGAGAGATGAGGTGTTCCAGCTCTCCTTTCGATCAGACATGTGACTTGCCGTGCTTTGCACCGTATCCTGACTAAAGCCAAGTGAGTGGTAAACCAGAGGTTTATTTCCCACCAAAGGATTTTCCACATGCACCCAATGCAGCTTTTTTATTTCTGGGAACTCGGGGACAAATTACAGAAAATTGTAATTCAAATGTCACTGGCTGAAAGAGAGACAGGATGAAGGTCTAAGTGAGTCTCTTTTCTACTCACCCTCCACTGAGAGTCCAGCTCTATGGTGATCCTTGTGTGTTTGTCCCAGATGAGAGTCAGGCCTCTGCTGGGCACTGAGATCATGATGTACAGTCCCACAGTATGGACCGAGTAGAGGGGCTCTGCCCACAGAGTGCTGTTTGTATGGAGACGTCTGGTCACCTGCATGTCATTCAGCATCAGGGTGACTTTATCCTGAGAATAAGAGAAGAAAACAAAATAGAATAGATGGATGGAATGAATTGTTAAATAAACCAATCAGTAGAGGAACAAGGGAATACGTAGTGGGCAATATAATGAACAGTGATGCATGAGTGCAAGTGTAACATGAGTAGGTCATCCACCTGTAGTTCTAGGATGATGGAGCGAGAGCAGGTGAGGGCCTCATCACAACAGGGTACGCTCTCCACCCGCACAGAGAAGGACCCAACACCTCTCCCACAGTCATCCTGAGACACAATAACAGAGTTTAGCATGTAGAGAATTTCAAACAGTGAAATTAGTAAATCAAGATTTAAACACTTAATAGTCATAAAAGCAATTTATGAAGAAAAATTATGATGCATTTTCATATATGATAATTTTCACAAACGTTTTGTATATCAATCATTATTTCTAATATACGGAAACTAAAACACACACACACACACAGAGTGAGTCTATAATCATGACTGCCTTGGCCCTCATAGTGAGTTGACAAAATGATCCAAATGCAGAAATGTTAGTATGTTCTGTTTCGTAGCAGCCCACAAGCCTTCTTGCTTTTCCTTGTTCCTTCCTTCTGTTAGCAGACTGGCCATTTGGACTGTGGATTTTTTTCTCAGCGGGCTATCTGACCTATGAGCCAGCTGCAAACCAAGCAATACAGATACAACAAGATCTTTTCTAGTTCAGGCCTCTTGACTGGTTTCTCAGTCTGCTTCTTTTTAATGTGCATTTTTTAGGCATAATGCAAGACTCTCAGTCTGTTTCTTTGGTCTGTTTCTTTGTCTTGGCATGTAAAAGAAAACAAGGGGAAGATTACCAGTAGGCTATTCATGGAGCAGTGTAATACTCCCATTACCATATTCCACTCTATAGAACCACTCTATAGGACTTTACTAACAGTTGGCTCGCCATCAGCCCACACCTCAAGTTTCCTACTAGGAAATCTACTGATATTGTGCATTGTTTGGTTTAACCAAGTAGATAAGACAAAGTAGCCAGTAGAGGATAATTGCTATGATGTAAGTCCTTCACGAAGGCATCAGACACTTCTTTATTTCATATGCAAATTAATGTAAATGCACTGGGGATAAACGAGACCATAGTTTATTTACTTCTGCAGTGGATTGATTCATTCAGCACAAGATGTCATCATGAGCTAATCTAAAAGTAGTACAGGTGAGAATCCCATCAATTAACATGGGAGCAGCGTGGATGGACGTGATACCATTTCCCTTTCAATCCCTGATCGTGTTATGTCTCACCTCCAGTAGGGTGTACTGACAGTGTCCGTTGAAACGGTACCATTTGGAGTCAAATGTCTGGTAGTGTCCATTTCCATAGACCTGGCACTTCCTAATACAGGGCTTGTCTCTGCATTGCCATTGACCCTGGTCACAGATACTGGGAGACGAAATGTTGATATAAACTTGCTATTAGTCTGGATGTTATATTCTGGAATCATGACTATACTCATTGGGTGGCAAACTTATGCACATGAAACTCATTTTGTGCATTTTTGTTTTCTTATAAGTAGTTTTCATATTGTGATAGCAATGTTTGGGCACTTTTATGGCCAATTAAAAGGACATAAACAGTTTTATTTTACTACCCATGCTCAATAATCCATTGTTTGCTGTTACCTTGTGGCTTGCAGCAACTATTAATCTTAGTGAGTCTAAAAGGCCCAGTGGGCCACATTTCAGGAAAAACAGCAAAAAACTAACTTTGAGAATGGGGTGTGTATACGTGTGTGTTTGTGTGTGCGTGTGCATGTGTGTGTGTCTGTGTGTGTGTGTTTGTATGGAATTAGTCTCACCATGTCTTGCAGTCTGTTTCCACACTCTGTCCTGCACCGAATACCGTGCCACTGTACATGCAGGTGCAGTTTTCAATGGGAACACAGTGACCCTGGTGGTCCTCATACTGGTCCTCGGGACAGTAACAGCCACTCTGACAGCTCACTGCAGCAGTCTGCAAAAGCAAGAGCCAATAAAGGAAGTCGGGGGTTAAATCATCCAGCTGGCTTCATCCTCTGAATCATAAATGGATTAGACGAAATCTTTTTTAAATGGGGGGGGGCGTATTTCGCTGTATCAGCAGAATAATTTTCACCCTGTGAGATAGGTGTTTCTTGAAATATGGTGTATCTTGCCCATCCTGGACGTATGGCACGTGATGTTTGCTACCTACCCTTGGTTGACTGAGACTGCTGCAGGTTTTCTGCGCTGTGTTGACTGAAGACTGTGAGCAGTGCACACAGACTTTACCATTTGTACAACCTGACACAAATGACAGATTACATTAAACATGAACCATGGCAGAATAGGTGAGTTAGTTTTCATTTGTCCTATCAAGTATACTCCTAAGTACTCGTTTTGCAGTTTGTGATCGGAAGATCAATTCCTGTAGCAACTTAAGGTCAGTTTTCTGGTTATGTGTGTGTGCGTTTATTTCCTAGGTTATATGAAAGAATATGATTCAAAAACGGATCAATTTATTATCAATTCAGTCTCTTGTAAGAAAGTCAAAAATAGATTAAAATAAAGAATGAAGTTCATATTTACCACAGTCCTCTGAGCAGCGCAGCTCTCCATTCTCACAGTTACTGTAACGTACACAGTGTGGATTTGGTCTTTAGGACATGGTCTTTAGCTAGTCATCATTCATAATGTATTAAAACTTAGATTTTTTTTTACACTCTCCAGAAAGCGTTCCCTCTCTGTGGGGTGGATGTACAGTAGCAATCAATGTGTCGCTATCTGAGCTGCAGGCAGATTATTTTCCTAAACTGTATACACACGAATACGGTATAAAATAAAGGAATATTTCAAATAGTCCCTGAATTGCTGAAAGCATAACTGTGTTAGTAGCTTAGCTTGACCTGTCCCAAAGAAGGTCTAGAGCTGCTGGGCTAGGATTTCAGTGATCTTTCTTTCTCAGTCAGGTCATGTTCCTAACCTCATAGTCAACTCACCAAGGTCGTCCGTCCAAGGTAACGGGCCCTGGGGGCGTCATGTCCCCCTGGTGGTAACATGGGCACTGTGCCTTTGGAATGCAAGTCCTATCTTTGCTCAAGTGAGTGCCCTCCATGCAGCCACAGCCCTCCACCGGCGCATCATCCACCTCACAGCGGGGGTCAGGGGTGGACAGAGAGAGACAGGTACGGTTGCAGGCCTGCATCTCATATGAAAACTCCAGGTTGTTTTCACAGCTCATCACTGGGAAGCAACGACAGTGTTAACGTTAAAGGTGCACCTCTTCTCTTTAGTTGATTATTAAAGCACATCGTTTCATGGTACAGCTATGTATCATGCAAGGTGCATGGGTGGTGTTCATGCCAAACAAAATGATCCACCATTGTAATTGTGAAAAACCAGCTATCCCTGATTATAAAAAGGAGACCCAAGAAGACTTAGATTTGAATTTTTGTTTAAAGTCCCATTTGTAACATTGAATAGTTGTGGCAATCATCTAAAGTATTGAGGTTTCATTGTGCAACATCTATGCTATTGGCTCACATTGGAAAGCACCGGAATTAAGTTTCAAAACGACAATCGTTTTGAAAAGAGAAAAGTGGAGAGTCAAAGAACATTGCCAAGAATGTAAAGCTTATTCTAGCTGAAGACTTGAACATACTGCAGTTGGTGGCCTCTCTCCAATCGCCGACTGGAATGCCCTGGAATGCACAAGCTTTGGCGTAGTTGGCGAGGGCCACACACAGACACTGCTGAAGATTACTGCCACAGTTGCAGGTCCTTTGGATGCAGCTCTGTGAATAGAAACAGACAACACAATCATTTTCTGACTACTAGTAACTTTACACCATGCAAGACACTGAACCCCTAATTGTTTGGGACAACAGATTGAAAATTAGCCTGGTGGCTTAATCTCGTGTATTTACATTCTAAATAGTCATTAGTATGCACTGTTCCTATAAAGGAGATTATTGTAATATATTGTATATCAATTCTTCTTTTTTTTCTTTTGCCTTGTTCCCTGTTTCTCAGAGGTCACCAGAGTGGATTATACAGTTTCCATTGATACCCTGTGACGGTACAGCACCAATGACAGTCATTGTCAATCCAGGTGTCACCTGATCCCATATATAGCCTTGAATGATCTGGTATGATCTGATCAATCCACATGAGGACTTGGCAAATTCTACATCGGATACCCTTCCGGGCACAGCCACTAACCCCATGCATGAGAGCACAGGTAAAATACTGGATGCCATCCCAATTTTCATGGACTTGAGATGATGTCTCCTAATATCTTGTAATTCCATTATAATTATATTATATCTTAATATTGTATTATGTAAATTCCGTTTTATTTGTATTGCATGCCTGTCCATATGGGGAGAGAGATTCCTCCTCTGGTGCTTTCCCTGAGGTTTCATCCTATTTTTTTCTCTCTGTTAAATTTTTTAATTTTTTTAAGGAAGTTGTGGCTTATCTGTTGTGAGGGTTTAATTGAGTCTACTGAGGTGAGTTTGTAATTTGTGTGTTTGTGTAATTTGTGAAGCACAGACTAGTGTTGTGACAAGTTATTCAATGTGCATAACTGGACCTACCATATAAAAGCAAGCCGGACAGATGTGACCGTGGCACTTGGCAAATACTCCATGTGGGTCGTTCAATACGGAACACTTTTCTTCTGCAAATATTTCTTTAAAGAAAATTGTTTAATTAGACATTACATGGAAAAGACAAGGTTTTGCCAATGTCTGTATGCAACAGACATTGTACAAAGGTTTTATTTGACATTGGTTAAAAGTCATTCATTAAATATTGTATAAGGTAACTTTCATTTTTGTAATGTCACAAAAAAGAGGTGAATCTGTTCAACTGGATCAGAAGTTTATTCAGAAACGTTTCATCACTCACCAGGTGACTTCTTCAGTCTGAGCTGAAGGCAAACATTCCCCCCTTATAAACAGTACCTTGATACCACACAACAATATGCTGGGTTCATATGAGAGTTGGGTGATCAACTACACATTCAGTGGCAATGAGCACCATTCACCTCAGACTGAAGAAGTCACCTGGTGAGTGACGAAATGTTTCTGAATAAACTTCTGATCCAGTTGAACTGATTCACCTCTTTTTTGTGATTTCCATACCGGGATTATTGAGCATGCATCAAGACATTTGTGTAATAGTTTCAAAATAAGAATCGATATTTTACCTAAAATGATAAGATATGGTTAAGATATATTTTTGTCTATATTATTTGCTACAAATTTATCAGTCAAGTCAATGAGGTAATTCCCACAAGTGGAATTTCATAAATAGCATCCATAGTACCTTTGTCTACACTGATACAGGAAGGGAGTATGCCTGTTGTGCACTGTCCCACAGTCCAGGACAGAGCAAATGGCTGGACTGAGTTCTCGACAATCCCACTGCTGGTAGTGAAGTCATCTGTGGTATCAGCATTGTTGTTGCCACAAAGTCCTTCAATGACGAAAAAGAAGCTTTATTCATTTGTCAGTGTACATTTCAACAGAAAGTTAAATAGAAATACCGATTTCAGTCTGACTTTAAAATGAAATAAGAGAAAAGCCCCTGACTGGTGGAAAATCAATTATGCCGACTCACAGTGGGGTTAGTTGAGGAAACCTGTTCTGGCTGAATTGTTTCAGTAAAGTTTTGTGTTGTCTTTGTGGAATCATTTTGCATTTGTGAGAATTAACTAGACCAACCTGACATTATGTCTGTGTGGTTTGTAGAGGGGGTGATATAGAGCTGCATCTCAGGAGACATCTGGATCTGGATCTTCATACCAAAAGATGTTTGGATCTGGATGTACATGGAGGACTGCCAGAAGACCAAGGCATG
>OMLC01098205.1:0-14729 GCA_900302585.1 Regalecus glesne
CCATTGATTGTCTCCATCCATTAGTCAAAAACAATATTATGTTATAAGTTCTCTCTCTCTCTCTCTCTCTCTCTGTCTCTCTCTCTCTCTCTGTCTCTCTCTCTCTCTCTCTCTCTCTCTCTCTCCCTCTTCTTACTTTTCACTCCCAGGACAGAGTCAGTAGCTGAAAAGATGCTCACCAACTGGTTCACCTTCCTACTTTACAAGTTCCTCAAGGTAAAACAGTCTGACACACACTCATACACAGGCAGGCACAGACACAGGCTTCTGAAGCCAACTAAATTCTCTTCGTCTTTTTGAATAAGAAAAGGCCTCTCCAACTACGCTTCCCTCATGTTAAAAGCTGATGTGTGAGATATTTTTACATTGCTCTGATCATCATACCTACTCTTGTCTTTCTATTATTCGGCCTTTCTGTTTGTGTGTGTGTGTGTGTGTGTGCCCTGTCCAGAGCTTTGCAGATGAACAGGGGTTATAGTATTGTAGCAGTGGCAGCCAGAGATCTGACAGTCACCATATAACATTTTCTCAGTCTGTCTTTCTGTATTTCGACTCCCACTTTCTCTCTCTCTGTGTTCTCTCACTCCAACCCTTTGATTTTGATAGGAAAGCAGAACAAACTGTTGCCATTTTAGCCTCTTCCCTACATATTGTATACAGGCAAACCATGGTGGAGCTAATCGCTTAGCACCGACACCACCATCCCCTTCAATCTCCGTATGACCAAACCAAGCACTGCACTGGACAACCAATGAGCCAGGCTCTGAGGGGTCTCCAGATGTGTGTGTGTGTGTGTGTGTGTGTGTGTGTGTGTGTGTGTGTGTGTGTGCGTGTGTGTGTGTGTGTGTGTGTGAGAGAGAGAGAGAGAGAGAGACCCAACATCCCTGCACTCATTGCCTGGTTGACACATCTCACACACCAAAGTGCTTCTCCAAGCGTTTTTCACTCCTCAGCCGTTAACCTTCTATTAACTCCTCCATCAATTGCCACTCACTCACTTTTTCTCTTTCTTTCACACATACACACTCACACTGGGGCAGGGAGAGAATTACACACCTTGTTAAAGGGTGTTTTTCCCAAGGAAGAGACACAGGGGAGAGCCTGTGTCTGTCTGTCTTTCAACTAGCTGTTGATGTGTCAATACCAGGGCCATGGCCTTGTCATTTTACTGCATTGTCTGTAGGTACCTAAAGAACTACACATAGTGTAAAATGAAGAGATAGGGAGTCAGCAAAGCCATTGTTTTTCCTGTTTTTTATTTTAGTTAACTTTTTTGCAACATTTTGAAATGCATTTCAAAAATGTTCTTCATTTCTCTCTCTCTCTCTCTCTCTCTCTCTCTCTCTCTCTCTCTCTCTCTTTCGCTCTCTCTCTCTATTTGTTTCTCGCCCTGCCTCCTTTACCAGGAGTGTGCTGGGGAGCCTCTGTTCATGCTGTACTGTGCCATGAAGCAGCAGATGGAGAAAGGACCCATAGACGCCATCACAGGAGAGGCCCGGTACTCCCTCAGTGAAGACAAACTCATCAGACAGCAGATTGACTACAAGACACTGGTAAGAGCATACACTATAGAAACCCTAGCTTGAATAAACTAAATTTAGTCATGGATTTCTGAATTAAAATCACTAGAGTCAAGACAATACAGTGTCAGAGTTTTCCTCTATGGCATTGGTGTGCAGATACATGAACATATCATGTAGAGTTGTATGTACGCTCTGTTCTTATATACATGGAGCAGAAACTATTGGACCTTATACTTAATAGAATCCATGCCCTTCTCCTTGTTCATCATTCAGTTGGTTGCTGATGTGAGCTACAACTATATTCCCATTTCTTTGAAATATCTACTTCAAAACCTAAATTTCAGATATATAAGTAGATGTACAACATCATAAAATCCATATCCCATACTCATAGTGTCTGTTACCGTGAGCCTTAGTTGGCTGCCTTGATCATAATATAGCTTCGTTAAATGTTAGAGGTTAAAAATCATTGTATATTTGTACTGCACACATCAATAGCTGGTGCTCATGGTCTCAGCTGACATTCTCATCAAAAAGTGCAATTTGCCATTTCCCCTCTGACCCTTGTTTCCATAGACCTTGCACTGTGTGAATCCAGAGAACGAGAATGCCCCAGAGGTGACAGTGAAGGGGCTGAATTGTGACACTGTGACCCAAGTGAAGGAAAAGCTTCTGGATGCAGTGTACAAGGGTACTCCATATTCCCAGAGGCCCAAGGCTTCTGACATGGACCTCGGTAAGGACAGGGAACGCACTGAACCCATGTACACCTTCCTAACACATACACAGGTGCCTGGCCAATGGAGCATGGTCAGCTGCTCTCTCATTAGGCTTGGAAGGGGAACATTGCTCCCCCAAAACTATTTAATTCCCATTATTCCAGGAGAAAACACAACTGGCAAGGGAAGCCTGATGCCACTAATAATATTCACAATGTTAATACTTTCATTTTCATTTTGATAAAAACCTTCCAAGGCCAGCCTCAGAGGCAATCGTGGTTTTAAGGAAGAGAAGCTGGACATATCTCGTATTGAGTATCTACCAACGAGATGTATCTGTTGTAATGCTACTGGAAAAAAATGTGAATGATCATGACTCTGGAAAAAAGTGCAGGAAAACCAGTCGCACTCTGGCCTCACACAAATCGAACAACATCATTTAAATGAAACAGTGGGAAACTTAGCTGGTCTTCTAATGGCCCTAAACAGGAGATTGATTATAATGACCTTACTCCTCAAAGGTGAGTCGAATGCGAATCCCCCTCTCCTTCTTGTCTCTCACTTTTCTCTCCATCTCCTTACAAAGCTCCCTTGCTATGGTAAAATGGCTCTCTATATCTGTGTGTAATAGCATACTGTATAGTTGTTGATGTGGTCCTTGTATTTACCCTCCCTGTGCCTTGTTTTGCTGGATTTAGCTATTGATATTACATTATGATAAGGCCTCTTGAAGCTGTATTGGCATTGCCTGCTGTCTACACCCTGCAGACAAAAGTCCACCATGGCTTTGAATGGTTTGAGGACACTTCATTTCATTGGAATTTCATCAATTTTGCATTTGTTTGTTGTCAAATGACCTGTTAGAAAATGGTTCGCAATTTGGGATTATTTGTAGCCTATGCATAAAACTTGTAATTCTTTCACGCGTACTTTGGAGATTTACCCAGTGCTGGTGTAATGAATGAGCTTTATGGAGCAATTGAAGATTTTTAAAAAGTGAATGTGTGATTCAGAGCAATTGAGGGAAAAAATTAACTTTTGATATAAAATGTAGTGGCTTGCATTGTAAAATTCTAAATAAGTGCTGTGAAAAAATTTGCTTCAGCTATGTAGGTTTGTAGAAACATGGGGGGCGGCATAGCTCAGTGGGTAGAGCGGTCGTCTGGCAATCAGAAGGTTGCAGGTTCGATCCCCGGTCCTGCATACAGCATGTCGAGGTGTCCTTAAGCAAGACACTTAACCCCTAACTGCTCCCTGAGGGCCAGATGTTGGCAGCTCACTGCTCCTATACAATAGGTTGTTTCAAAAATGCAGAGAAATCCAAATTTCCCCTTGTGGGACTGACAAGGGAATCATTATTATTATTATTATTATTTAAAACCATTACGGTAAAGAAAGAGGATTCATGTCGACCTGACTGCTCCTTCCACCCTTTCAAAACACCTCCCAACCAAGCATATTCCCCCATTGCTCGTCACAGACACACACACACACACACACGCCTGCACTCACACGTGTGCACATGAACACACATAAACACAAACATGAAAGTCTATCGGCACATTCCTAGAGGGGCCCTAAGGGCAACTTCTATGATCATTATCTTACTGAACATAAAATAAACTCGTAAAAATTACTTTTATGTCCCCTTTGTGTGTGTGTGTTACAGAATGGCGTCAGGGAAGAATGGCCCGTATCATCCTTCAAGATGAGGATGTGACAACTAAAATAGACAATGACTGGAAGAGACTTAACACCCTGGCTCACTATCAGGTACCTCCCCTCCCCACTTCTCTTACCACTCAACACTGTTGCCACATATGTGACTTGCAAGCATTTTGTCTTTTTATTTTTACTCAAAACTGTGGAATCCATCACACCTACATTTCTGCACGGTTCAAGAAAAGGTGATCACTTGTCGTGCGTCACTTCAGATGACATTGTGACATCAACTGGGATCTGTTCCAAAATTAGAAATCTGACATGTGAAAAAGTAACTGTAATATCCTAAAATTGTAATCCTGAAAATTTACACACAAATAACTGTCCTTTTTAATAGTGGCTGTTGCTATTGTATTTAAGTCAATAACCAATCCATGAAGATACAGACCAATTATGCTTCTGTAGTTGCTCATTCTGGTGCTTTCTATCAGGTCGACCATTCCTGGATAAAGTGTTTTGGCACATAGTCCTTTACATTTTTAGCTTATCATCCAAATGCATAACATAAAAGCAGGACACGGCGAGTTTGAACAAGAGTTGCCATGGCTATCAAGCAGATATGGCAGAACAAGCTTGTAGAAGACCTTTATCAACTGATACTGCTGCATCAATGTTTGTAATATCAATATTTTTATTTTTCCGTTTATTGCCACACAACATTGGCTGGTGGAATTTGTTCTTTGCATTTAAGCCATCCTACTGTATAAAAGCCGTGAGCAGCTGCCATGTGGTGCTCGAGGAGCAGGCAGGGGTTTAGTGTCTTGCTCAATTACAATTCGGCATACTTTATGCAGGACCGAGGATCAAAACTGCAACCTTCTGATCACCAGATAACTGCTCTACCCACTGAGCTATGCTGTCCTATATTTTATACATTGATGTTTTCTTCCAGGCTGTAATGTTGACACTACAGTACTGGCAAGAGCATTTCATTTCCAGTGGATGACTGTGAATTTGAGTGCTCAAACCACTCAGTTACCATATTTCAACATAGGTGTCAGTGAGTTCAACAAATAAGGTTACCATCAGGGTTATGACTTTATTCTAGGGCTATGATGAACATGCAGCATGCAGGCCATTCAGGGAGCAGATGTGATGGGAATGTATCGTTTTACTGGCAAACCTGCAGCTCATGTCCAGCGTAGGGTTGTGTGAGTCACGGGTAAAACAAGATGGTGAGCTTTCAGTCCCCAGGGAGCTAATGTTAGATCAATAAGCTCTGATCACTCATCTTTTCCTTTTGTTTTTACTAATATAATTTCCCTGTCATTCAATCTGCTATTTCAATCTCTCTGATCAGCCATTATCAAAGGACAGGGATGACAGGAAATAAATAACAATGAACTCTCAAAACTAATCTGCCAATAAGCTACTCTTTACTACACACCAGTAGTTTGATTTAACATGTGTGCTTGTGTGTGTCTGTGTGTACACACACAGACACACACACACACACACATACACACAGACTTTAATATCCAGTTCTGGTAAAAAGGCCATGCACACTTCATATAAAAACATTAATAGAAGCCTAGCCTGGTTCTGCTCCACTCTGCCAACGTGTCACTTGCAAACTGCACTCACATCTGGTGAAGCCAGCTTCGCTGATTATAGTGGATGCATATTGTTGGAGCAGCCGCTCTGTATACGTTATATGTTCAATGAAGCCATGGGGTAAGTCCTCAAATAGCATTCAAGGTAAACATTCTGATAAGTATTGTAACAGACAGTGTTTTATGGGGATGAACTGTATCCTGTGGTTGTCCCTGATTGTTCATGTCACATGCCTTAGTAATGTTGGTGTTCCTGTTTCAGGTGACAGATGGTTCAGTGATTGCTTTGGTGCCTAAACAGAACTCGGCGTACAATATCTCCAACTCGTCCACATTCACCAAGTCCCTCAGCAGATATGGTACGAGAGGTGTGTTTGTGTGTATGTGTGTGTGCACGCGTGCATGTATTGTTTGTGTGTCTGTGTATGTGCGACATCATTGCATATAGGTGTATTTGTGTGTGCTCAACTGTAATGATAAATTCTTTGTGCTTTGAGTTCAACATATTTTTGAGATTCCCTACCGACCCCTAACCCAAATCCTAAGTACTGCCAAAAGAGAGCTCTATGCATGACTATGGTCAGGGGAGATTGATGCTGAAGCAGAGTGACAGATGTAGTTTCTGTCTGTCTATCTTCATTTTGGGTCATAGTTGGTGGACCTTACTTATGCCATGCCAAAGTTTGTCTCAGTGACCCAGGATTTGATTGATGGATGAATGGGGAAGCGGCCAACTTTGAGGTTCAACTCATGTGGCTGGCTGACTAACTCATTCCACCACAAGTCTCTTTATCGCTGATCACAGCATGTTTTTCAATACTTGCTCCTTTTTTACCCTTCACTCTCTCTACTCTCCCCTGATTCTCCCATTCTCCAGCTCTTTGTTTCCTCTCTTTCCACCTTTTCTACTTCACTGCTGCTTTCATTTTTCCCCTTATCCACTCTTGTATGCTACCTTATCCTCCCTCTCAACCGTTCTCCTTTTGTCTGTTTCTTTCTTGTGTAATTCTGTCCCTGGGCTCTGTCTAGTTGAAGCAAGCACACATAAACCCCCATGCCCCAAAGCAACAACTCTACTTCCCCTGGGTGTGGAGTCTGTGGACTTCTCCTTTGTCTCATGACAATTTTGAACCTTTCGATCTTCTTCTCCCTCGTGAAGGTGACAGGTGTTTAGAGCCCAGCACTTCTTCATTACAACACAGAGGATCAGTGTCCAACTCAGGGGGAGGAGGGGATGGAATGAGAAAGAGTGACAGACAAATTAATTCTCAGATAAAGGAGTACCTTGTAACTAGGTGAAGCTGTCACCCTTTGCAAACCCTTCTAAGTCCCCCTTTAAAGGTCGAAAAAGATGGAATGAAATTTAGCAAGGTAAATTATAGTCAACAAGTTAATTGTTTCATGTAGCTAATTAGAGCCAATTAACTTTTTGCATCTATTCTCTATGACTAAATCTGTGCTGCCTTGGTCATTACATTGTGGGCTGGTTTCCCAGACAGATTAAAACCTGATCCTGGAATAAGCTGATTGTAGCATGGAGAATGTCCATTCAAAATTCAGTTTAATCCAGGACTAGCCTTAATCCATATCCACCAAACTAATATATAATAATAATAATAATAATAATACATGCAATGTCAATAATCACCTTTAGTTCTCTAATTATAGTTCCTTTTGTTAATTTTACACCCCAAAATATTCCAATTTATTGCAAACAATTGAGGAAACTAGCTGACAGTAACACCTGAAAAAGGTTGTCCTTTTAACAATCATTGCATCTCCTCATTTTGCACACACACACATACACACACACACACACACAGTGGGTCGCCATAATTAATGTATGGTTATGTGATCGACTCTCCTATCCCATCTTCTGTTGGGCAGAGAGCATGCTGCGGACAGCCAGCAGTCCTGACAGCCTGCGGTCCCGCACGCCCATGATCACCCCCGACCTGGAGAGTGGCACCAAACTGTGGCACCTGGTCAAGAACCATGACCACTCAGATCAGAGGGAAGGGGACAGAGGGAGCAAGATGGTTTCTGAGATCTACCTTACAAGACTGCTGGCAACCAAGGTAAAAAAATGGACAACCCAGACCATTACAAATAGTCACTATGTTTGTATGCATAAGCAAAGAAAAGTCAGTGACAAGCTGATTTGGCAAAGATCCAGTCTTGTTTTACACACACACACACACACACACACACAGCAAAAAAATCTGACCACACTAGATCCTTGCCATTTACCCTCATTTCCAAGAGCAGCACCCACTGACCTTTGTTATGCGGGTGTCTCAAAGTGCATTAACATTTTTAATAACCCTTTACCCAAGAGTGCAACACACACACACACACACAGGTTGAGGAGCGTAAGCTTGTCTTAATTAGGAAGCTGACCTTTGACTATTGAGTTGTTTGGTTAGTGCTACCAGACTCTCCATTGGTGGCCTTAGGGCCTACAGGCCTGGGGCTTTGCCCTGCTGCCATTAAGAACCACAATCCATTGAGTTCTATTGACCTCAAATTCAAATCTAGGTTTCCGATTTTTCAAGTCTGTGTATTGGTTTTAAACATCGTCAGGGGTTAGAGTATGTACTGATATTTGAAGGGAAGCAAATATCACTGTTCAATGTGTTTCATCCTTGATTGTCAATCTGCTGTTAGACAGGGTGAAAGCACTTCCCAACAGTATGAATGTATTTGTCTTAGCATTCCTCCTAACCCTGAAATAATGTTTTCACCTCTGCATCAATACTCGATTGTACAAATATAAACTGACACACAAGTTGCCCTCAACAAAATGTTAGGTCCAATTTGGTTCTGTCCAAAACCAACAAATCTGACTTTAACAGGTTTCTCTTACAATAAACTCTACACAAATGCACGGAAGCATCCATACACAAAACCCAGCTCACTCTCACCCGTACACATTTTTTCATAAAGTATTAAAGTATGCTATAAAGCAGGGGAGCTCACACTTGTTCAGCATGTCAGCTACTACATGTTGCACTGTTGTTTGTACATGCGCAGTGACAAGTCAGATGTCAGCTGACTGGCTGCCCTGTATGTCAATGAAGTAACGGAATGGATGATAGGCTGATGTCTATTTTTTAATGCCTTGTGATCTACCTACACTACCTTTGCAATCAACGTAATGAACCCCCCCACTATGAAATGTTTGCATTTTGCCCTCATTTGCTGGTGTTAACTAACATGCTTGGGCATCAAAGAGGGGCATCAAAGAGGCTGACCCAGCTGTAGGCTACTCAGGGAATTCAGGTGGGGGGGAGGGATAACATTTAGGGGGAAAAGTTTTTCAAAAAGTTTTTTTAAGCCTATAACAAACACCTGCAAACAATGGTGGTGGTGTTGTAAGGAGTTGTAAGCTAGCTCTACATTAGCAGTTGCAAAGCACAATAGACCAACAAGTATACATACATTCTCATTTAAGAGTGGGTGACTTAACAGATGTAACAAGAAACAAGGCCAACAGATTGCATTACAATACATTATCGATATTTAGCAGACGCTCTTATCCAGAGTGACGTACATCAAGTGAACTGTTAGGGGTTCAGTGTCTTGCTCAAGAACACCTCGACAAGCTATGTGCAGGACCGGGGATTGATCCTGTGACCTTCTGATTGCCAGCTGACCGCTCTACCCTCTGAGCTATGCCGCCCCACAAACCACGGACCAACAGCAGATTCGATCCTATAACCTTGTGTTCTGACACGCGGGGCCGTACTGGCCATGCCACCATGCGCCACGGATGTATACATTAAGTGTTTAAATACTGTCCATTTCTGATGGAACTATCCTGTTGGCAGCTACCCTTCCCGCAATGCTTATATACGTGACTGCTCCCCACCATATTTTACAACATACTCCTATCCAAGGGGGAGCTGAGGTGGAAACGGTGATGGGATGGACTGAAAGTACTGAATTGAGGAGTGTGAGTGTGTGTGTGTGTGTACACACGTACACATATTGAGCTTAATACAAAACATAACATCAAATAAAGTGGATATTAGCTTATAATGTTCCACCTTTCAATATATAAAGAATTGAGAGGAATGTAGATGAAGGGGAAAATTCTTAATAGTTTTTAAGATGCAAAATACACAAAGTAGTCAAGTTGATTATAACATGGTACAGGTGTAGCTGTTCAACTGCTGCACTTGTGTGCTAGTGTGAATTAAACTGAGCTCAGGGACGTACTTTTTACAAGAGGTGCCGAGTCATTCTACAAGAGCATAATTTTGCCTGAGGTAAATGGACTTTTTCTTATGTAGGGCTTTTCAATTTGAAATGAAAAACCTCAAATGGCTGTGACTGAGAAGATGTTGAATCTCTCCTGTTTAGGGTACACTTCAGAAGTTTGTAGACGATCTGTTTGAGACGATCTTCAGCACAGCCCACCGAGGCAGCGCCCTGCCACTGGCCATTAAATACATGTTTGACTTCCTGGACGAGCAGGCTGACAAACACTCTATATCTGATGCAGACGTACGGCACACCTGGAAGAGCAACTGGTGAGTGCATGAGTGTACCTCACACGTGCACATGCATTTGCACGTGTGAAGCACTGCTGAATATGAAGGGTGGTGATATGTGGATCGTTAGTTTTTAGTCCTTTGAAAAGCTGACTGTAATTGGGAGAACATTTTCATTGTGAGTCAGCGATTGCATGATGTTGCTCTCAGACACATTCTAATGACTTTTCTTTCTATCCCTCTCATCTCTCTTTCTCACTGTAGGTATTTTATCGCTCAGATTCCTTTGTTTATTTCACCAGGTCTCTATAGGCAGACTTATTGTTTGCGATGCTCATGCCTCAAAAGCCTGTCAAATCTCTCTAAATCTGCAACTCTCTTTTTCTCTCTCTTCTTACCAACCTCTTCTGCATCGATCGCCATCATTCCATCCAGTCTTCCACTGAGGTTCTGGGTAAATGTAATAAAGAACCCACAGTTCGTCTTTGACATCCACAAGAACAGCATTACAGATGCCTGTCTGTCTGTGGTGGCGCAGACCTTCATGGATTCCTGTTCAACATCAGAGCACAAACTGGGGAAGGACTCGCCCTCAAACAAGCTGCTCTATGCTAAAGATATCCCCAATTACAAGAACTGGGTAGAGAGGTAAGATGAAGCCTGACTGATCCTAACATTCATTTGGAGTGGGAGATACATTTTGAGAATTCTTTCACAACCCCACTGGTTTTAAGATCTATTCCTCATCTTCTTACCTGTGCTCATTCTTTACCTCTACCGCTTGTACAAACCTTCAATCCATTTGAGTTAATCGCGTTAATCCACCCTTCCTTTTCAATTCTCTCTGTTGGATATAATTTTGACCCCACACTGTCTCCTCCCTGTCTTCCTTCACCTTTCTTTCCTGTCTGTTGGTTTGTCTTCAGGTACTACTCTGACATCTCCAGGATGCCCGCCATCAGTGACCAGGACATGAGTGCCTATCTGGCAGAGCAGTCCCGCCTGCACCTCAACCAGTTCAACAGCATGTCTGCCCTGCATGAGATCTACTCTTATATTGTCAAGTACAAGGATGAGGTGAGGCATCTACGCCACTTCTATCGCCCACGCTGTATTTCAACGACTGACAGACATAGTTAAAATACACCGTCACCAGCTCACTGTTTTGATTGTTGCTTATTGTTCACTGTAGGATTTTAACTGATATACGTTACTTCTACGTTTGGAGCATGCTATCCTCTTATGAATGCCTTAATTACATTCTGCTTTTATAGGCATTTACCATAATCAGATTTTGTTATATACATGCCCCATACCTGTAATGTTTAGTTTTATTATCTTATTTCATTTCATCTATTTATTTACTGTGGGGTCATGATAGCTCAGTGGTATAGTGTGCACTTCGAGAACTGATGAGCAAGAGGCATCAGATTCGAAAACACAATGGGGTGTCAGGAAGAGCATCCAGCCTTAATCCCCCAAGCTCCATCTGACTCCATGTCCACCCCCACCTTGTGGGTACTAATTATGACATAAAATGGACCTTTTATTGTAGGGCTTTTATTATTTATTCCATTGTCTGACAAGGTACCCTGATAAGTTTCCAGCAAATTCATTAAAAAAAACAACCATGGTGTCCACTGAGACAGTGAGACGTAAAATGAATCTGTGGCATTAGAAAATCTAGATGTCAATCCACACATGGCATATGGTGCCAGGTGCCTTGTCAGAGCAGATCACCTCTCTTTTTTAAACCCTATAAGCAGGCATTGTGCTGCATATCTGGCTGAATATTTATCAACTTCTGCCCTTCCTGTCCTCAGATCTTGTCAGCTTTGGAGCGGGACGAGCAGGCAAGGAGGCAGAGACTGAGGAGCAAGCTGGAGCAAGTCATTGACACAATGGCCCTGGCCAGCTGAGGACCACCTTCATCCTCTCCTCCTCACTTCTCTTCTCCATCTCTCTATCTCCCCCAATCCTCTTACCCAGAGAACAAACAATACTCCAACCCCCAATAACACAACAGACAAACTGCAAAGGACCAGAGCAGTACACTGCAAACTGGGGGGCGTTCAGCAGAGATGGGTGGGCCTGTGTGTGGATACATACAGGTGTGTGTGTGTGTCTGTTTATGTCTGCAGGCCGTGTGGTGTTTGTGCACATGCTGTGTGAGAGACTGGGGTACTGGACATTTTCACACACGCATACACCAAGACCATATGACCAGAAAGCATTTGATTATTTTGGCTGTTGTTGTTTGTGGTTTGCTTTATCTTTGATTTCTGGGAGTTGTACTGTAATGAAGCAATGTTAAGGATAGCGATGATGGCAAGAGAAAAGGAACTCCAGAATTGGCATTGTGAACAGAACGGAATGTTTTTGAACATGGACCAATCCGTGATGAGCCCATGGAAAATGGCTCCTTGGGTCATGTGACTCCAGTAGGGGACATGGAAAAAAAAACAGTTGGGATTTTTTTTTGTATAAATGTAATCAACTGCCCACTCTCTGATCTCTCGCCACTTGTATTACTGCTGAATTTGCACAATTTACAGAAAACGTTACAAAGGAAGACTATATAGATATTATATATAAATACAGCTACATTTTTAAAGAAACAAAGATTAGGGTGAAACATGTTTTGTTTGTTTTAGCCAACAAACTCAATTTTAAAATAAACAAGGAAACAGAATTTGATATTTCAAATTACAAAAGATCAACGTAGGAAAAAACAATGAAAAAAGAAACAAAAAAGTTGTCCTGTGCCATGTTTTCTTTGAATGTTGTTTAGTGCAAAGACATTTTGTTAGATGGATTGTGCTACCGTATGATTTAAATATGAACATGCCTAGTGACTGAAAAGAGTTGTTTGCGTTACAAACCATCATTAGATCCTAGCTGGAAATGGCAGGAAGCAAGAACACTAATGTAATTATCATTCTTTTTGAATTACGAAACTTCTTTGAAGAGTGATAACATGAAATCGCCATTGCAAACTCAAGTAGTGCAATCTTATTTGGTTTTAAAGAACTGATAGCGTACTTGCAGGATTGTTGCTTTGTCATGGCCACATCAGAATCTGGCTGCAAGGCTAGTTCTTTATTTTTGGGGCTCAAGATGTGACAATTTAGTGGATCACGGTACAGTGACTGAACAATGAAGTAGCTACATTGCACTACCTGAAATAAATATTTCCATTTTCTCAATAGCCGCAGTAGATGCCACATCCTCATTGTGAGGAGTGGGCAGTTTCTACCACTCCTTGAGACACGTTAGTCTGTTACCATCACAACATCATTCAGATGAGAACATCCTCGACTATAATCATAGTTTAGAGCCTGTCAGATTTGTAGACCCATCCAAACAAGCACAGAGCCTGTTGAAGCAGAGCCAAGGCCTTGGTGGCTGCATACTTTCTTTACCTCCTAAAGTGAGCTTCAATGAGGTCAGGTAGGGTTTAGCCAGGCCCCTTGGTGATTGAAGAACTGGGGAAAGCTGTTTTCAGCTCCGGGCTACATTTCTTCCACTTTCTCAATGTTAATACCTAGATAGTGGAGCATAGTGAAGATATACTGAGTGTTCCTATCCACCTCTACCCTCCTGGTTCGAGACAGGGGCGTTTGCGGTTTTACGTATCCTCTGTGGAGGAGGGGGGTGCATATTGAGATACAGAGGTAAGGCATCTCTGTTCATTACCTATATGAAGCTAAGTAATCCTCTCCTTAGCCTTCAGCCCTTGTTTCAAAACAAGCCTATTGCCATGTGTGGCTTAAGCTTTTTTTTATTACAGCTTTCTTAAGAGGATCCCTCTTTTCTCCTTTTTGGAAGTCTTGAAGTCACTTTTTTTCCTTGTAGTGAGAAACGGTGTTTTCTTTTTCCCTGCTTGCCGAAAACCAAACTGTGGTCTGTATGTTTTTGTTGATGTTTTATTTTGTAAATTGAATACTTTTTCATGATGAATGGAAGCTATTTGCCATTTTTTGTAATCAGGTCTTTTTTGTCTCATATTTTGCCATGTAAATTGTACATTATGGTACCCAGAAGGCGAAATTCTCCTTGGTTTGCCTGAACTTGAAGTACTTGATTGATCTCAAGGTTTATTTTCCTGATCTCAAGGATCACAATGAAACTGTTGCATCAGATGAGCATCTGTGTCTTTTGTGATGAAAATGTGACTTGCTGCTTTTATTCTGTATCTTTTTTTTTTATCAGAAATTAGGGCTGTCGTTTTATGCTGATCATAAATGCTGTTGCTATCCATTTTTATGCCAGGTCCCTTAAAAAAAGTTTGGTCTTCTCCATAGCACACAGAATGAGCACACATTCAAATAATCTCAACCGGTTTAGCTTATGTTTACTCAAGCAGTGATTTTGATTTCTCAAACTGCATATGAGCCTAAAGTAATTCAAGTGAATTGGAACATAATCAAATTTTCCTACGAAAATTATTTGTAAAGCACCAAAACCAGTCTTGAGGACCTTTTCCTGCTGTGTCAGGCTAACTAACCAATGGTAGCACCCTCTTTATCTCACCTTGACAGTAAGATGATAAAAAAATGAGCACATTACTGTTGTAAGTTAAATGTGTATACATATACATATATATACATATATATATACACACACACACATATATATATACATGTATACATATACATATATATATACACATACATATGTGTGTGTATATACACACACATATGTATATACACACAC
>OMLC01098206.1:0-10305 GCA_900302585.1 Regalecus glesne
ACACGCCCATTTGCAGGACCAGACACGCCCATTGGCAGGACCAGACACGCCCATTTGCAGGACCAGACACACCCATTGGCAGGACCAGACACTCTGCAGACACACACACACACACACACACACACACACACACGGTCACTCCTGGGCTCTTTCATGGCACAACCCAACATGAGAGCCTGCCTCCTGGTCTGCCGGCTGAGTCTCAGCCTCGTCCCTTCACTGCTGTGTCTCTGCAGGACACTTGCAGCAGCCTGGTCCCAGTGTGTCTGTCTGTGTTCCAGGCGTTTCACGGTTAGCGTGCTCCTGTTTGGTCTAATCTGTTGCTTCAGTAGTCAGGATATCTAGCATGTCAGTCATGAGGCAGATGGACTCTAGCATGTCTGATCAGCACTGGCCTGGCTGCCTCCGGGCCGGCAGCAGGATCCACGAGCCAGTGCGGGGCTGAAGAGGTTCACCAGCAGAGACGTGTGAAGCGCGTCTCTGCTGGTTACTTGACAGTCTTAAAGTCGTGCAGGATCGAAGCCAGGCCCTCTGCAAAGCCTCTGCTCAGGGGAGGACCTCACAAACCGCCTGGCCGTCCTGCCAGGAGCTTTACACAAGTCATAAAGTGGGAAGCAGGAAAAAGCTGTTCACTTTCAAAAGCTCCCCGCGGGTCAGCACGCGGGTTAACGGACTGGGACCAAGCCTCTGCAAATGTCACAGCATGACCTTACTCTGAGTTTACAGGAGTGCAACAGTGGCTCTCCTAATGGCCTCCCTGCACCTCTCCTTTCAGAGGAACCGACCAAAGACTATACCCTGCCTGCTTCTGCCACTAGCATGGCCATCACAGAGCTGAGCCAGGAGGTGGATTACATGGTGACCATATCCTCCCACGCTGGAGGCGAGGAGAGCATCCCTGTCTCAGGCCAGATCACAAGTGAGTCATGACCAATCTTCTGCCTTCAGGTTCATCCTGCTGTGTTTAGGAGGGACTGGTTGGGAATCCAGCATAGGACAAAGGGTGGGTCAAGGTCAGCTTGAGGCCGGGAGGGTCATCCACAGAGTGATACAGGGGGTTCATCCTGACCCCCTGGTGAGCTGGTCAGACAGGGGAGGTTCAGTGAGTTTGTGACAGGCCGGCCAGGTGATGAGAAGACATGGAGCTTCTGAGAGTGGGAAAGTAAAGACATGCATCACCACCTTCACCTGCGGCTCCAGCAGTGATTTGGGCTCTGGTGGGATTGGCCTGGTTGGAGGAACGGCTCCGTTTGGCACCAGTAGACACGGGGGCGGATTTTTCAAACGTAAGCATCGAAACTCTGGAAATCCTGCTGAAATTGAGGGAAATCCTCACACCAATCCCCCAGGGTCCATGTGGGGTGTGTGATCTGGCTGACGGGGTTCTGAGGTCCTGACCGCTGGCCTCACAGCCCCGGTTTAGCCTGCATGTAATCACAGCGTGGTGGAACAGGCACGTTCTTCCTCATGCCCGGGCGACTGCTGTCACCGGGTGGGTTTGTGGTGCTCCTGTGACTTGTGGAGCATCACGTCCAAGCAGGAGGTGACGTGAAGCCGTCCCCAGGTCCTTGAGAAAGCATGTCAACGTGTCCTTGAGAAAGACACTGAACCCCTGACTGCTCAACCCCTGCTATGGAGCGGTGGCCTAGCCCGTCACTGGCTCCCCTGCGGGCAGAAGCTTGACCTGTCTGAGCTTCTCAACATGGGCAGACACAGGCTGGCTTCTGAACGCCTCGGCCTCTGCAGCATCTCTCACCAGTCAGTCCACCATCTGGTCCCCTTGTTTAAAGTCTTGGTTAAGGGCTGATTTATAGGCCGGAGCTGAGCCTGACACTGGCTGGACAGCCTCTCCCCGTCCCTCTGTGACCTCTGTGCTGTCTAACTAACCACATGACTGCTTCCCTTCTAGTCCAGTCCAATGGGCTCAGTGGAGGACCGTCCAGAAGACCAAAGCCTTCAGATTCAGTCAGTAAGTCCAAATCTGTTTAAACCTTTCTTCAACCAAACTGAGATAAAATGTCTCCTTTTCATGGGAGATGTGCTCAAATCCCCTTCGTCCAGAATTCTCTGCTCGCTCTCCAGTTGGCTCTGAGACACCCCTGCTCAGCGTCGCCCACATGAGGTCCACAGCCAGGGGAGGGACCCCACATACAATCTCCCATTGTACAGTGGAAATCAGAATGAGGTCAAAGGAGTCTCAAAAGCATTTGGTCATTAGCTTGGTTGGTTTCCCCTCATGACGTCAGTCTGCCAGTCATGCCAATCAGAAGGGAGTGGTCCTGGTCTGTGTGGGGGTCTTGGTTGGAGGAGTAGCAGCTGTGTCCTGTGGAGCTGACAGCAGCCCCTCCTGGGTGTGCTGAGAGAGGTGGAGACCATTACAGACCCTGGTTTACAGGAGCACCATTTCCTACCCCAGTCACACACAGGCCCTCCCTGCAGAGAGGCTCTCCCTCTCCTCATAGACTACAGCCAAACGCTGCCTCTGATCAGGTGGATGGAAGCACAGCTCCATCTGTTTGTCAGCGCTCGGTCCATAGTCTCCTCTGGCTCGGTGCTGGAAGGTTTCATCATGCACCGAGACATGAACATGGCATCACTGCCAACGGGCTCCGAATACAAACAACACGACGTGCATTCATTCCTCCAGTCGTCCACCAGGGGCTAGCAATAGGAGGTCATTAAGAGAGCATCTCCATGGTAATGAGTAGGATTGAGGGGCTGGCAGACCCTCAGGCATTGTTATGAACTTTGCCAATGCATGACTAGAGAGGATTCTGGACTAAGCCCCGCCTCCAGAGACGGGTTCCACCACACCTGACTGCACACTTCAGGATGTCTCAGTCAGTCCATCATTTGGCTCTGGGGACTCGTAAGACAGGACACAAGTCAGGGTCTCAGTGTTTTCAGAGTTTTGTGTTCAGGCTTTGCTTCTTCCTCTATGACTTCTTGTAGCCTGCAGCTTCCTCTTTAACCTTCTATGTATTTCCATCCAGAATGCTCCGTCAGCACCATTGCCGATGTGGTGTTTCTGGTGGACGGCTCATGGAGTGTGGGAAGAAACAACTTCAAATACATCCGCAGCTTCATTGGTGCCATGGCGGGCGCCTTCCAGATTGGCGAGGACAAGACACGAGTAGGTGTGGTCCAGTACAGCAGCGACGTCAGGACTGAATTCAACCTGACCCAGCACCTGACACGGGGAGACCTTCTCAGGGCCATCAGCAATCTGCCCTATAAGGGAGGCCACACCATGACAGGTAGCCACAGCATTCACAGCTACGCTAGGTCCAGAGCAGCTAACGCTCTGCCAGACTCCACTTCTTCTCCTCACCTGCAGTCACACTAAGATGGAGCTGGTCTGAAGACCCTTCACAGGCCCATCCCCACACACTACAACAAGTGGCACATCCATGAGATGCCCTTAACCAGAGTGACAGAGAGAAGAGGAACTAAATTCCCTCTCTGTCTGTGACCATCGTAAGAAACCAGTAGCTACACATGCTAGCATCAAGGCCCAGCACATCAGAGGAATGAACGTGTCTCTGGAGTGTGTGTGCATGTAGGCCATGTGTGAAAGAAGAGCCAGTCTCTGTGTTAGCCGGAACACAGAGACTGGCTCATAATGAGCCAGAGAGTAAACGGAGAACCTCTGGGGAGCATGTCCATCCTCCTGGTCTGGGCTATCATGTGATCTGTTCTTCATGTTGGCTGTGGTGAGACATGACAGACATGTGTACATTTAACTGAAGCTAACCCAATGGCTCTACCTCAGGTGACGCTCTGGACTACCTGATGAGGAACACCTTCACGGAGGCTGCAGGTTCCAGAAACACCTTTCCCAAGGTGGCCATGGTCATCACAGACAGCGAGTCCCAGGACTCTGTGGAGAGTTATGCCAGGAACCTCAGGAGCACGGGGGTGGAGATCTTCGTCTTGGGTAAGTGGCCAGAGATGTCACTGCAGATCTAATGCAGCCGTCATAACTCAAAATGGAATCAGGAAGGCCTCCCGTCCACTGGTAAGGAGAGGAAGGTCCCTCCTTTAACTGGGAGCTGCCTGTCCTCCATCAGACCATGTGGCTCATTCATGTCCGTCTGGATGGGTCAACAAGACACCGGAGACGTGTGTGGCAGTGAAACGAGGCTGAATTCCTGAAGTCCCTGTGTTTACACTGGCCATGCTTTCCACAGCGTCTGGCTGAGAGAGAGGGAGCAGGGCCATGCTGCTGCCTCCCTCTGGGGCAGCTCAGTGGCTGAGGGAGGAGGGCAGTTCTTCTTCCCCCACAGAGCCGAGTATGGACTGAAGCTACGTCACTAGTGGGTAGTGTCCCTGGCCTCTGAGGGGCTGAGTGTGTGGGTTGGAGGTAGAGCCGTCTATTCTCTGTGACATGGAGACACATGTGCCTTTACCAAGGCAAAGCTGTGTCAGAGTTCAGGTGCCCCATGCCAGCCGGCCCAGAACAGCCACGGGGCTGTAAAACCCTCATGAGGACCGCTTTCTGTTACCTTGACTACGCTGATCTAAGAGCTCTGAGAACTGACAGACATTCTTGGATGGTGTGTGAACCCTAAAAAGCAGTTGCATAGGTCAGAGCCAGTGAGTCCAAGAGAACAAGTGGCTCCCGGACTGTAAAACATGACTAGAACCAGTCCAGGGTAAATGTTTTACTCCACGGCTTTACACATGTCTCGCTCCGCCCACTGGCAGCAGTGCTCTGACCGGGGCCAACACTTTGCTTCATGCGGTCACACGTGGTCGTCTTGTGCTGTGGCCACTGACTTCACAGACTCAGTCCCAGATCTGGGAGGAGTCAGCCCGGCCATGGTGTCATGGGCCTGAGGTTTAGGAGGGCTTGTAGGCTGCACAGTTAACACCACATCAATCCTTCTGTTCTTCACCCCATGCAGGAATCAAAGAAGCCGATGAGGCAGAGATGAAGCTGATGGCTTCCACACCTTACAGAAGCCACATCTATAACGTCGCTGGCTTCGAGGCCATCAAGGACATTCAGAAGGACCTCATCACTAATGTGTGCAAAGGTGTCGAGGAGCAGCTCACCTCACTGGCCAGTAGAGAAGAAGGTTAGTCCCTCCTGTGACTGCTGCCACCGGGTTTCATTCTAGGAATACGTCTGATTTATGACACTGACTCAAAGTCCACATGAGCATGGTCAAGCCGCTGCTACTGTACTACCACTCACAAGAGAGGTGGATCGGTTCAACTGGATCAGAAGTTTGTTCAGAACTTCTGATCCAGTTGAACCGATCCACCTCTCTTGTGATTCCCTTACCTGGACTATAGAGCGTGTGTCAGGACATACTCCCACCACTACTGCCCTCACAGAGCCCCTGTCTGTGGCCTCTCATGGGACAGAGGGGCGTCCGTGATGAGTCCCACTCTTTGGTCTAGCTTGCATTCGGCCTCGTCCTGGTGTGAGAGGCTCACATCATGTATTGTAGCATGTTACTGTTTAGGGTTTGGATAGCCACATGCAGCCGATGCTACAGACACGTCACATTTCTGTAGGTTAAGGCAACATGAATCATTCTGAGTCTAACTCATTTCACCAGTTGTTGAGCCCGCCACTCACCTCCGCATCGTGGAAGTGGCCTCAAAGTCCATGCTGGTGACGTGGGACGCCTCCGTCGGGGATGTCTCAGGATACAAGCTGCAGATGAGGCCTTTGATAACCGGCAAAAATCGCCAGGATCTGTACGTGGGCCCCTCTCAGGTCTCAGTGACGGCCAGAGATCTGACACCTGAAACAGAGTACCAGATCAGTCTGTTTGCCCTCAAGGGCCTGACACCCAGTGACCCAATCACAGCCATGCAGACGACGGAGCCGGTCAAAGTGTCCGTGGGTGAGTTAAGAGTCGGATTTCATCATTCCTTTCAACCCAGTGGGGTCATGCTTGTATGTGTTATAGTAGGTGCACTGCTAACAGGGGTTCAAGGCCAGATGACCTTTAACATCTAGTCAGTGACCGTGATGCATTTTCCATAGAATCCCTTTTAAACGACTGTCTTTACTCACCTATTCTAGAATGTTCTCTGGGTGTGGACGTGCAAGCCGACGTTGTTCTCTTGGTTGACGGCTCGTACAGTATCGGCCTGGCCAACTTTGCCAAAGTAAGAGCCTTCCTGGAGGTGCTGGTGAACACATTTGACATCGGACCAGACAAGGTTCAGATCAGCTTGGTCCAGTACAGCAGAGACACTCACACAGAGTTTTACCTGAACACCCACCATGACCTGGAGGCTGTGGTCCGTGCTGTGAGGTCATTCCCCTACCGAGGAGGCTCCACCAACACAGGCAAGGCCATGACCTTTGTGAAAGAGAAGATTTTTCTGCCTTCCAGAGGTGCTCGCATCAATGTTCCCCGTGTCACCATTCTTATCACCGATGGGAAGTCCTCTGATGCCTTCAAGGAGCCGGCCGACCAGCTGAGGAACACTGATGTGGAGATCTTTGCCGTGGGAGTGAAGGATGCTGTCCGATCTGAGCTGGAGTCCATTGCCAACACGCCCGTGGAGACTCATGTCTATACCGTTGAGGACTTCGATGCCTTCCAGAGGATATCCAGAGAGCTCACACAGTCCATCTGCCTGCGGATTGAACAAGAGCTTCGGAACATCAACAAGAGACGTGAGTAAAGTCACTCCCAGTCAGTTCTGATGGCACCGCTTTAAAGGCTTTTGATCCACCAAGCAGGGTATGAGAGGATTGGTAGAGCACTTCTCTGCATCAAATATTCATTGAGATTACTGCATTGCCTGCTAATAGGCTAAGGCCTAGTATTCCCTGTTTGGAGCTTCTCGTGGCTGGCACAGGCTGGCTTGGTATGACCTCATGAAGGAGGACAAGGACCACAGAGAACTACACACCACATAAACACTGTGTTTCTCTGGATGGTTAGTGGTCATGAAACTCCCAACCAAAGATTCTGTTCTTCAGCCCAATAAAAGGAGAACGTTTCAATCCTCCCACTGCTGAATGTGTGTGTGTGTGACACATGAAGCAGGCTTGTACTGACAGAAATCACCTGGATTACTGGGTTAATGTGCTCCTTGTTTGTTGAGCACTCCAGGCCAGCATAGCTCAGGAGGTCCAGGCCAGCATAGCTCAGGAGGTCCAGGCCAGCATAGCTCAGGAGGTCCAGGCCAGCATAGCTCAGGAGGTCCAGGCCAGCATAGCTCAGGAGGTCCAGGCCAGTGGTCCAGTAATCACAAGGCTGGTACTTCGGTTCCTGGCCCCTGTAGAAAACATGTGAAGTTATCATTGAGCAAGACACTGAACTCTTAACTGCTCAAACCCTGATAGAGAATGGTGGCCTGTCCAGTTTCCCCACTTTTCACCCATTGAGTGCTGGGATGGGCTCCAGCAGGACCCCACGACACCACTTTGGATAAGTGATTGATGGATGGATGGATTGGTGAGCACCTCCCGTAGGTGGGTTCCATGATTAAGTTATATATCCATCCATCATAATCAAACACTAGGGGCAGCATAGCTCAGGTAGAGCGGTTGTCTGGCAATCTGAAGGTCACAGGTTTGATCCCCGGTCCTGCAGAACACATGTTGAGGTGTCCTTGAGCAAGACCCTGAACCTCCATCGACTCCCCAGGTGCCACATGGTGGCAGCTCACTGCTCCTATACAATAGGATGGGTTCAAATGCAGAGAACTGGGACTGATAAGGGAAACATGATCTTAATCTGAAGGTGGGTGGCAGAAGTCTCAGCTCCATCAGGGACCCCAAACCTCCTCCTCCTGGCCACACCCACCAGCTCTGACTGGGGGTCCTGAGGTGGTCCCAGGGTGGAGATATAATCCCTCCACCTGGTCCTCAGTCTCCCCCGTGGCCTCCTCCCAGCTGGACGTGTCTGGAACACCTCACTAGGGAGGAGACCAGGTGACCTCCTGACTAGATGCTGAACCTCCTCCACTGGCTCCTCTCTAGGTAGAGGAGCAGAGGCTCTACTCTGAGACCCTCATGATGACTGAACCTCTCCCCCTTTGTATCTACATATATAAATATATATATATGTATATAAATATAGATATGAATAGAATTATGGAATAAGCCATTCAAATGTTTTCTAACATGTGCTATGATCATTTTATGACAAGCAAGATTTATTATGGCTCTTTTACCTTCTCTGAAAAAATCCCTTGCACTTCCCTGTGGGGACGGATAGCCGTACACATGCATGCAATTACATTCATGTCACTTTTCCAGAGCTGCCTTCGTAAGCTGAGCCTTTTTTTTTTCATAATATGCTACACACATGTGCACCGTCTGAAGTCTCCGGGGAAGACCAAGGTCTAGCTTGTGGAAACATCCAAACTGGGTCAAATAGTAGTTGCAAATATTTTGCAGAATTTGTTGTGACCGTAGAGAAGCAGATGGGCGGAGCTCGCAGCACATCGGGGCCTTCCGAGTGCTCGATCAGTCACCAATCACTGAGCAGTAAACAAAGTGATCCATCGGTATTCCTCTAAACCTCGTGGCCTTCACGGTGTTGGACCAGCTAGCCAACGCCAATCCTCTGGAGCATGTAGCGAGCCGGAACACACACTGAGAGTGACTTACTAATAGTATTATGACTCAGGTCAGTCAGACAAAACACACAATCCCCAATATTAGTCACCGTCCACGACACGGCCAAAGAGGTGTCTGGGTCTGTGACTCATGCAGGCTTTGCCTGCAGATTATATAATCCTTATGTAATAATCCTTTACTGTCAACAAGCAGGAAGCACACAGGAGCTGGAATAAGGGTTAGTCACTGCTGCCTTCCATCACAACTCCCAGAGTTTGGTGTTGGGATGACTTGTAACATGGAATAATTGGAGAGATATAGATGTCAGATAAGTTGTCTGGGGACTCAACACAACACGCAGCAGACAGCCGTCTGGTGCTTCACAGAGCCGCCTGCCGTGCTGTCAGAATGAGCGCTCCTCCCCGCTCCTCCTGCCAAACCCTCTCCCCCTGGGGAGGGATGACTTCACTGTCATGCTATTAGCCTCACAATGAAAGCTGCGGATACCCGTTTCAATTTCTTTACTTTTTTGGCCGGAGACTGTGGAAAATAGTTGAATTCTGTTTTCCCTTCATTTGAAATTACAGTATCCTGCCACAACTCCAACACAAAATATGGTTTTATGCATGTCAATGCCAACTGGGATCCACATCTTCCTTCTGGGCTTCGGCAAAACTGATGCCACTGTCTGCATGTGAAGGAACGTAAGAGAACGACCACATCGTGTACTCTGACTACGGACTAATCCTGTGGAACACTCCGAGCTGGTACATGGTGGTACAGGATGTGTGTTGTTCCACCAGGGATCTTTACTGGTCTCCCACAAAACAGGCCTTTCATTCTTCTTTACTCCCCATCTCCTCCAGGATTGCTCTCTCCCAAGTCCCTGACCTTCTCTGAGGTGGGCCCCACGAGCCTCAGGGCATCATGGGAAACAGACGCCATCGATGTGGAGTCCTACTTGGTCCAGTTCCGCCCAGTTGAGGATACTGATGGACACCCCGTAGCCATGTCTGTACCCGGGGACACCCTGACCACCATGATCCCCTACCTCTACCCAGTCACCCGCTATGAAATCAGCGTGTTCGCCCAGTATGACAAAGGAGAGAGCTTCCCTCTGATCGACCAAGTGACCACGCTAGAAGGTCAGTGGAGACAAAGACAACAGCCCACTATCATAGCATTGTGTGTGTGTGTGTGTGTGTCTGTGTGTGTGTGTGTGTTGTTTGTATCTACATGAAGGTTTAGGAACGGGTTTTAAAATCTAACAGTGAGGTCTAAGTTCTAAGCCACAGCCTGACCTGCTCTCATACTCTGCAGAAAAAGGCCCCGTGCGCAACCTGAGAGTATCTGAAGAGACAACCGACAGCTTCCGGGTGTCATGGTTACCTGCTCCAGCAGCTGTGCTCCGCTACAGAGTGTCCTATGTACCGGCCAGGGGGGACAGCCCCATGATGGAGACCACCACAGCAGGCAGAGAGACGTCCATCGTGCTCCCTGAGCTCCAGTCCCACACCACCTACCACGTGACAGTGGTCCCTGAATATTCTTCTGGCCCAGGAGACGACATGATGACCGTGGGCACCACCCTAGAAGGTGAGTGTGGCCCCAGAGGGCCAAAGCCTCTGTGCACTAACTAGAAGAGGGAAACTCAGACATCCCTGGATTTATTGTCTGCTAAATCCAACCAGATCAACTGGGCTTTACTGGATGGCAGGCAGGGGGAAACACTGGAGCAGTCGAGTGTCAATCACAGGACACAC
>OMLC01098230.1:0-11068 GCA_900302585.1 Regalecus glesne
TAAGAACATCAGACATTCGAACTTAAACATCAGAACTTTATGCCTAACCCTTTATGGGTAGCACAATGGCCTATTGGCTAGCACTGGCGCTTCACAGCAGGAAGGTCCTAGGTTCGAATCCCATCCCAGGTTCTTTCTGTGTCGAGTTTGCAAATGTTCCCCATGTCTGCGTAGGTTTCCTCTAGGTGTCCAAGTTTCTTCCATCAGAGGCATGCATGTTAGGGTTAATGCTCTTGCCTGTGCCCCTGAGGAGGCCAATAGTAAAGGAAAGTTGCTTTATTTGGTCATTGAATTCTCACAATGAAATGTTTCTCTGCCCTTCCTCCTGAGCTACGAGCTCTTTTCTGTCCCACATTTCTCTTAATGCTAACATTAGGCTGAAAAGCCACCATGATGATAATACTCACTTCAGATGATGACAATTAACATCGTATTCACAAACATCTTATTTATGTCAAGTTTAATGGTTTGATTTTCTTCGCTCTACTGCTGAGCCACAGTGGCTCCGGTGGATCAGAGATGAACAGTTTTAATAACAGGATCACTCCTCTTAAGTACTGAATGACAGATAGGAATTAGCAGCACAATTTTATGATCCGAATTGAACAGGGGCGGTTCAGCTCTTGTTTTATATACACTCTGGATATTTCCATATTTATCACAAATTTTACTGCTTCTAATGCCACATTTAATCTACTATTAAAACCCAGGTGGAAATGTTTCAACTTTGCAGTGGTTGAAATACCCCCAAAATGAGCATGGGTAAGACCTAAAGAACAAAAGGCTAGTGAAGGTAAAGAGCTGTCTGTTGTTTAGAACAAAAATACATCCAATAGCTTAGATAGCGAAGACAACACAACCTAATGCCTCCTCAAGCTGTAACTGCTCAAATTAAGATAAAGAAAGACAGGCCGGTGGGCACTCTCTGGGCTTAGAGATCCTCTGGCAGGTAATTGTGGTTGTGTTTCTATCAGGCAATTTTCAATTATGAAGCTGACAACAACAAAAAGCTGAAAAATACCACAGGAAAGCTATTTGTTCGAAGAAGCAGATGTGTGGGTAAGAGGATTAGCCAATAAAAGGAGATAAAAGTGGATTCTTCTAAACTCTCCAATGGCAAGCAGCACCTCCCTCTATCAATCCTTGTCTGCTTTTTTTCTGTTGTTTTGTTTAGGGCGACATAGTTAACCCTGAAAATTGGTGAGTTGCTCAATTGCCTCAGGGCCCAGCAGGCATTTGAGGACTCCAGAAAGCCTGACTGATGTCAAAACAGTGGAAGACTGCACACATCACAATAAATTCCACCTTTTCTGTTTTTCAGTTAACAAAAAGCCAACATTGGACAGTTGGAGCAAGACAAATCATCACAAATTGAATAACCAAAGTCAAGGTCAATAACATTCCTGACTCTCACTCATCTGTCATAATGCACATCATATAAACAATTCCACATCAGAAGCATGGGATATCCATCCCGATCCCTGAAGACAATATATTGAAGTGTCCTTGACAAAGAACCAAACCCTAACTGGTCCCTGGATACTATGACTGCTCACTCTTACTGTAGACTAGGACGGGTCAAATTCAGAGAACAAATTATGTTGTATGTATGTACAATGACATATAGATAAACCTCCTTTTACTGTGATCTTGTTGAAGAAAGAAGCCAGTTGAAAACATCCATTACACGGGTGTCTGTCTTGGGAGAGAGATCCCTCCTCTGCTACTCTCTCTGAGGTGTCTTCCAATTTCTTCCTATCTTCCTCCCTGTTAATGTTTTTTCTTAAGAGAGTTGTTCATCATTAGATGTGAGGGTCTAAGGACAGGATGTTGTGTTAATGTAAAGTCCACTGAGGCAAATTGTTAATTTGTGATAATGGGTGGTACAAATGGGAGAGGGGGGGCATGACCTTGTGGGTAGAGTAGTTGTCTGATGATCGGAGGGTTACAGATTTGATCGCTGTACATGCAGAGAAGCGTGTTGAAATGTCCTTGAGCAAGGCACTTTCCCCCTAAAATGCTCTGCCCTGTGATAGACTGGCAATGTTTCCAGGGTGCATCCCCACCTCTCATCCAACGAGAACTGACTCCAGTTCCCCTGCAACCCGATTTCAGATAAGTGATTGATGATGGATGGATGGATGGATGGATGGATGGATGGATGGATGGATGGATGGATGGATGGATGGATGGATGGATGGATGGATGGATGGATGGATGGATGGGCTACTCAAATAAAATCGACCTGACTTGAGGTGGTTCAAGTGTCTAGTAAGGATGCCACCTGGTTGCTGTAGTGAGGTGTTCCAGCCACGTCCAGCTGGGAGGAGGCCACAGGGTAGACTTAGGACCAGGTGGAAGGATTATATCTCCACACTGACCTGGGAACACATTGGGATCCCCCAGTCAGAGTTAGCTGATGTGGTCAAGAAAAGGGAAGTTTGGGCTCTCCTGCTGTAACTGTTTTCTCTGCAACTTGACTTTGGATAGAAGGTTGACGATGGATGGATGTATATCAATGGAATGACAGGGGGACGTTAGGACATGCAATTGAGAAAATACAAGGGTCTTGGAGACTCTGTTACTCTGGGTGCGAAGCAATCCAAAGACTGTACGCCATGAACCTACTAAGAACAATGAAAAAAGAAAAAAATGGACTTGCTCTGTGACAAGACTGGTTTGTGAGACGGAACAGTGGCCCTCAAAGGAAACCAGCTGACTTACAAATTGAACTATAACACAGTGCTTTGAAACCACATGATCCTGGCAAGGGGGTGAAATTACCTACAAGCGACGTTCAGACACTAGGAAGAGACTCATTGGAATACAGGCCTACACAACACTGCCGTATTTTATATAACTTCAATTCAAGTCCATTTTATTTGTATAGGACATTGTCCCAAATTATAAATCTGCCTCAGTGGGCTTAACACTAACACAGCATCATGTCCTCAGACCCTCACATCGTTTAAAGAACTACTCCCTTAAAATTAAAAAAATTAAAAAAACATCTAACAGGGAGGAAAATAATAGGAGGAAACGTCCTGATGCATGCTCAATAATCCAGGTTAAAAAACGTGAATTGGTTTGACTGGAAAAGAAGTTTGTTCAGAACCATTTCATCACGGAAAAATAAAATATTCAGTCTGAAGATGTCACATGTTTAAGTCTTTTCAGTGTGCACCTCTTTTTTGTGAACAGGAAGAAACCTCAGGGAAATCAACAGAGGTGGGATGTATCTCCTAATACAGATAATACTAACTGACACTGCATTTGTATTTTGTGTTGCTGTTGCAGGAACAGATTTAAGGGTTATATTAATTTGCCCTATAAGCAGCCATTGTAAAGCTTTGTCTAGCAGTGATCCTGTGTCCAACCTTTCCAAAATGAAGCTGGCGAGTAAAGTGACAACCTTACCAACATGCATGACAAAATAAGTGCTAGGTGGTAAAAACTAACTCGGTATATATGATAATAATCTCCTTTGTAGAGACAGTGCATATTAATGAATAAATACCAGATTTAGCCACCTGGCTAATTTTCAACTTTTTGCCCAGGCAATTATGGATTAAGTGTCATGTTCAATAATAATTTTCTGAAGGAACTGGAAATCAAACCACCAATCTGACAACTAGATCACCTCCCTACCTCTTGAGAGAAATGTCAAACAGTTTGCGCTGGTAAATCGATGACGTAATTTTTACAAACAGGTTGTACTATGGAAACACCACCAATTCATTATCTTATAAATAACGTTACAACAACACGATATGTAAAGATAAAAATTAAAAATAAAAACACAATTTAAGTGATAATAATTTCCACTAACAACCAGAGGGGGTGCTGTAGCACCCTCAGCGACTGTACTTCCAGCGCCTATGGCATCATTTCATTACAGGCATTTAGCAGACGCTCTTATCCAGAGCGACGTAAATCAAGTGAGCTAGCACAGTTAGGGGGTTCAGTGTCCTGCTCAAGGCCACCTCAACATTCTGCATGAACCGGGTATCGATCCAGTAACCTTCCGATTGCTAGACGACCACTTTACCAACTGAGCTGCGCTGCCCAACATGCTAACATCAGGCCTGTGGATCATGAAGTGCTGCAGGCCAGGACCCTTACTACCTGACTCCACTCTTCTCATCAGGGAGACAATTTTCCAAACCGAGACAGTTCCATAGCCAGTGCATCGTTGCTAATGAACGGGGACACACTTGACAACAGCACCTTCTTCGCCAGAGCGGGGAGAGCCATTACGGACACAGTGACTCCATTTATTGACATTCCATTACAGAGCAATCTACTCCCTTCATCCACCTCATCGAGGAAAATTACCATTACTCCGTTCACCCAGTTTCAGATTTAATGCTTCCAGCACCAGCAACTTTAGCAACACGGAACAAGGGAAGTCCCATCAAAAGATGAATAATGATAACAGTGAATTATTCCTCTGTCCTATTTTGCATGTCACACTCTTTTTCAGCAATGGTGTAGTGATCTCTGGGGTTTTAACAATGTAAATGAATGTGGCAGTTTTTAGGATTTTTTTGTTTTTAGTAATTTAAAGGCAATCCGACAGTCATATTTAAGATTGACATGCAATCCAACCCCGGGCGTAACATCAGCAATCACAGAATATTTTCTACCGCTAGCCTAATTAGCATACAGGTAACCCACCAATGCCATACTGCAAATGTGAACGACATTCGTTCCATTTGGATTCCAAACACATTTACAAATTAAAGCCTGTGAGAAATGTTGAATGTTGATCACATTACTCTGTACATGCATTGCATAATTATATTTTGTCATTTATTCTCTATCGTTGCATACAATCCACTGACTAATGTTACCTACATTTCGCACGGGGATTAATTGCCCAGGACTGAATTGATAAGATTACTTTATGCCTATGGAGATCTGACTAGAGGACGCTGCTCTGAGTTTTCATCATTAATACAGTTGATGAGGAGTCAGACCTGTGGTCCTGTATTCATCCTGACCCTTTTCAAGGGGTATTACATCATGGAGGCACAGCCAGGATAAGTGTGGTGATGGTCGTCTCCATAGCAGCCAAATATCCTCCATCAACATTCAGCCTTTTTTAAACAACCCATGGTAGTGGCTGAGTGAGGCAGTTGACTGTGATGGAGGTGAAAGAGAGGCTGATGGAGGAGAGCATCCACTTGAGGTGCAGGGAGGGATAGAGGCAGCAGCAAAGTCCGGTCAGTATCAGAGAAGTCCAGCCACAGCAATATCGCCCACTTCTCTGTTAATATGGCGGCCATTGAGGATTTTCAAAATGAGGTTCAGGAAGCACTGTGTAAACTGTCCGAAGACCAGCTCATTGACATCTGTGAATTCCTTCATATTTTGGGACAAAAACAAGAAGACAAAATGTCCCTCGGTCACATTGTAGGACACCTAGAAAGGAATGAGGCGGAGGATCTAGAGAATGACAGAATGTCTGAGTTGATGTGTTTAAAAAACAAAATACAAGATAAATGAGCTGGTGGCGGTCAGTGAAGTTTGCAAAATTAATATTGGCAAAGAAGAACCAAAACAAACAAACAAAAGGAAGAACAGCAGGGAGCGCAGAGGCAGCTAGATGTGCTACAACAGACACTAAAAGAGAAAAAAAAGATAAATGGAAGCATTGTTGAACCAGTTACTCGTCCAACACAGAGAGCACCTATAGACACATCCGCCCGGGAGTACTACACCTGCTGAATCTCTAGATGTTAATAGAATAGTGCTGATACCCCACATGTCTTTCCTTAGAGAATAAGGGGGAGCTCTTCTGTCGATGTGCACTCAGGTGTTGTTTTCAATCTATCGACCCAGTCAGTCACTCTCCATGAAAGGGTTCCATCCCTCCAGTAGGTGAACATGATATCCACCACTATGCTGTTTGGTAGTCAATGACATTGAATGAGTGAAAGAATGAAAGTAAAACAAAGAAGGATAGTGAGAAAAAAAAGGAAAGAGAAAGAAAGAAAAAAGAAAAAGAGATGGAGAGAGAGAGAGAGAATGTAGGAATGAAAGAAAGAAATTAGGAGAAATGATGTTCATATTTGATCAGCGTATCCTAGTAAAATAAAAAGCCGAAAAATAATTCAACAACAGAAAAGGAAAGAATGAAGCTGTGTCTGGGTGGGATTAGTGTCAATCAAATTTCTGAGCTGTGTCTTGCTGGAGAAGCCTCTACACACATCTAACGCCAAGAGAAGAAAATGCTCAACCTATTAGTTTACAGCTTCCAAAGGGGATCTTTCCTTTAAACACAGCTCCACACTTCACCAGATAATCCACAGAAAGTGGCGAATGCTGTCTTTCTACGAGTAAGAGCCGGTCAAGAAACGACTAATTAGCACCGTTAGTAGTCACAATGGAAAGTGATCATGACACCAGCTAGCCGCAAACTCATCACAATTCCATTCCTGTCTTATGCATAAACATGAGGTGTCTACTGTCCTAATCTCGACAATACTGCTGAATCAAGTGGCCCTTTATTAGACCTCCAACCTCTAAAAAATGTGTTGCTTATAAATGCTGATAACGGCGATTAGCATATTACTTCAAAATCTCCCCCGGATCAGTATCATGGATCGCCTTGTAGCTAGACTGACCTGTAACAAAGGCGGATCAGATGGAACGTGAGGTGGATATGGGAGCGGCAGATGGCCGATCCATTGTTAGTTAGCTTCATTCATGGATATCTGTAGCAGACTACAGCTTTGTATTTGTTCATAATGGGAAGTTGATGATACTGAGAATATAAAGGAAGAAGGAAGTGTTTCTCATTGTACATGCATACAATGAAATATACCCTCTGCATTTAATCTACACTATTTTTTTCTTTTTAAAATAATTGTATCCTGTTTTTTCTCACCCGAATTCCCCGAGGTGCCTACTGCTGGGTCAGTTGCTTCGATACTCCTCTTGAACGTCAGCAGGAAGAGGAAGCTGTAGCATGTGTCTCCTCCAAGTCACGTGACCACTAGCCCTCACTATTTCACACATCCCAGTCTCACAGGGAAAGCACAGTGCTTGGCCGTCAGAGGAGAATGAAGCAGAGTACTTCCCGTTCACTTAACCGCAAGCGCCCGGATGACCCAGAGGGGGACACTAGTGAACCCAGAATAATTTATCCAACCTAACCCCTATACCCATTTGAGGCTTAGCCAATTATGCCCCACTAACTATGGACCTCCGGCCACGGCTGGAAACGGCGCAGCTGGGATTCTAACCTCCAACTGCATGATGCAGAGATGCACTGAACATAGGTGCCTTAACCCCCTATGCTACCGGAGGCCCCCTTAACCCTTACTATTGAATAGGAGCAGTGTGCAGCTGCAGCACCTAGGGAGCAGTTATGGGTTCACTGTCTTGCTCAAGGACACTGACAAGCTTTCTAAAGGGGCCAGGGATTGAGCCACCAATCATCCCATTACTAGATGACTGCCTGACTGCTTGAGCTATGCACCCCAGAGCCTGGGGACCACCTCAAGTTCTTTTACCTATTGCCTTGCTCAGGGGCACATGCAGGAGAATTAACCCTAACATGCATGTTTTTTTGATGAGGGGAGGGAGCACCTGGAGAAAACCCACGCAGTCACAAGGAGAACATCCAGCCTTTGTTGTTGTGAGGCAACAATGCTAAACATGTAGCCACCGTACTGCCATAAATAATTTATTCTCAATTATTTCACCTGGCTGGTATCCTTTTGGGGAACACAGGTTAAACAAAACCTTTGTTTCAATTTCTTTAGTTGCATGATTTTGAAAGATGTGTTTATGATTCAAAAAGGGAACTAAATGAGATAATATTTTGGTAATGTATTGATGAAATCAATTTTATATCATACAAAAATATCCCTAAATATATGAGTATGGACAGTTCATTGGGGCTGTGGTGGCTCAGTGGTACAGCATGCACGCCTTGAGAACTGACGAACCAGAGGCAGTGGGTTCAAATTCACCACAGGGTGTGAAAAAGAGTATCCAGCCTCGACCCCCCAAGCTCCATCTATGTCCATGTGCACCCCCACAATCTGAGGACTAATTGTGTCATGTAAAACTGAATTTTCATCCATCCATTATCAACCCCTTATCCAAAGTCGTGCCATGTTGGAGCCTATCACAGCGTTCATTGAGCAAAAGGCCTGGACAGGTCACCATTCCATAACAGGGATTGAAAATGAAGGGTTCAATATCTTTCTCAAGGACACATCGACAGCCTTTCTCCAGGGGCCAGGGATCAAACCACCAATCATCTGATTACTAGACTACCACGCTACCTCCTACGCTGCATCATATCATATGCTAAAAGTGTACTACTATTAGATTTTGTTAATCGTAAATGTGTTTAGTAGACATGGTGACTTTTAAGGCCTCCCTGAGTAAGGCTAAAAAGTAACATATGGCACAAAACATCTATGTCAATACATCCACCGAGACCGTGAGGAGACAACTGTGTCCAATTTAGAAAGATGTGCAGTGGAAGATGTGTGGCGGACCAAATCCCTCTGATCCCTCATTCAGCAGCTCAAAATCCCTTAAGTGCCACTGGAGTCATCTGTGGATTCATTTAAACTGAACGGCCACCTTCTAACTACCAGCGGTGAAGGCCTGACAAAGCTCCATGTCATGGAGGAAGGCATGCATGCTGGGAGTTCTATACTACCAAATATGGGCTATGTATATGGCTACTACGTTAGCAGAACTACCAAGCGAATGCTTAACACTGAGGCGAGTCCAGTGGCTGCTCCCCGGGAGGGGCAGCTACCCACTGCTCCATTACGATAGGATGGGTTGGGTGCACAGAGCACATTTGGTTGTATGCCTATACATCCATCCATCCATCCATCATTTACCACTTATCCAAAGTTGGGTCACATTTGAACTGGAGCTTTTCTCAGGGCCTCACTGGGCCAGAGACTTGGAAACACCCTGGATGTTTGGTCAGTCCATCACAGGGCAGCGTGGTTAGGGGAACAGCGTCTCGGTCCAGGACACTTCAACATACGTTTCTGCAGGTGGTAAGATCAGACGTGCAACCCTCTGATCGCCAGGCAACCACTCCATGTATGTCCATCTATCCATCCCTCATCAACCGCTTATCAGGGGTTAAATGGGGTCACGGGGGAACCGGAGCCGATCTCCGTTCTCATCGGGTGAAAGGCAGGGTACACCCTGTATAAGTCGCCAGTCTATCACAGGGCAGATCAATTAGGGGAGCAGTGTTTTGCTCAAGGACACCTCGACACGCTTTCTGCTGGAATGGGGATCGAACCTGCAACCTTCCGATTGCCAGGCGACCGCTCGACCCACTGAGCCATGGTGCCCCTCCATGTATGTACAATATCAAATAAATAAAGCGTCTTCTTTTTGTTCTAACTTGAGCATCCAAAGATTTGAATGGCATCTAGTGTACCGGAAAACAACACATATGAGAGTGAGCCACAAATGTGATTTCTCAGGGTTACACAGGATCGCGCTCCAAACAGGGCCACGGTAGCTCAGTGGTAGAGCGCGTACACTTCGGGCCAGAGACAGCAAGTTTAAAACCATCATAGGGCGTCTAAAAAGAGCACATAGCCTCAATCCGCTCAAGCTGCATCTTACTCCGTGTCCACTCCCCCCCACAACATTGAGACTAATCATGACACGTAAAAGCGACCTCTGTCTCTCTCACACACAGGATCCAAAGACATCCAAGTCAAGACACAGCAGCATAGGAAACTGTTCTACAGCTTCACAACGTACGTTTTGTCGCATCCATGGTGTCACGCGTGAATGTGAATCGCAGATGAACCAAGAGGACCGGCCACAGCTAATTGAAAGCATGAAACAGCTTTAAGACCTAAAATCCCAATCTCTCCATAGAGAAAATGTTCACCTTTCAGCTGAAAGCTCCACTCCACTGATTTACAAATATATCAGTTAGTAATTGATTAGGTGGTGTGCTGAAGGCTCCTGTTAATATTCCAGTTGACCTCCTCCCTAAACGGGAGTTCATCATCTCAGACTGATGACTGTGGTCTATAAAAGAACGCGAGATGTGTAATGAAAGCTGTTGCTCCCTTCTGATTCCATTAAAAATGCAACATAAAACCCGCCTGAGGTGTGGCATAATGAGCAGAAGTAGGAGTCTGGGATCCTGCCACGTCCAATCCTATAGGTTGCTGGATCTCAGCAGTGAAACCCCATATTGTTATTGTTTTATTACTCGTGCACGTCTATACATCAAAAACCAATCAAGCTCCTACTGGTACGGTATTTTGCATGGTGCATAACATATTAATGGATGGAGCCCCGTGTATTTAATGTATAGCCTGTTATGCACACGTAAACAGTACGAAGGGCGAAACGCATTGTTTGCAATATGCAGGTTGTATGGACACGCGATGTGCTTTCACTGCATCAACATATGGATGTTTCAATCTCCATTGCCACCCATTATGACCTCGATGGCATTATATGTATTTTTCTTTGAAATGAGAGCATAAGGAATGAGGGGTTGGGAAAAGACAGAGAGAGAGAGAGGGAGACTGAAAGGCGGTACGCTGATTGGTTGTGAAGCATTCTCCCCCAGTAGGGATGGCTTCAACTGGAAAGATATTATCTCCTGCGACAGCCATTGTGGAGCGGACTCCCTCAGCAGCGGCGCGGGCCTGGAGGCATTGTTTAAATTGATTTAGTGAACAGGGCCCGATCTTCGGACACTTGGCTGCAATTGATTACTGCTTCAAATCAGAAGTTTGAATGGAACTCGGTCGGGGATTTAATTAAAACTCAAAAGAGGAAATGACTGACATTGTAGACAGGTGTGGTTTCGAGAAATCAATTGTGCAACGCAAATGAGTTTTCAATCCTTCCTTTCCCTTCTCACATATTATATTACAGCAACCGTCCTTCACCTCTCTCTCTCTCTCTCTCTCTCTCTCTCTCTCTCTCTCTCTCTCTCTCTCCCCTTTAACCGGGGGCATGGATCTGTCTTATTCAGCAGTTACCCAGATAAGCAATGCTTTTTAAGCTCCGTATTAATATGCATGTCCTCACCAGC
>OMLC01098238.1:0-10123 GCA_900302585.1 Regalecus glesne
CTGAAGAGGATCTAAAACTGGCAAAAACACACTTTTCTGGGGTATCAAGGGAAAACTAAACAGCTGTTCCGATTTCACTTTTCCTTCCTCGACAAGAGCTTAACCCTGGAAAAAGTGGAATCAGTTGAAGTGCTGCATACGTTAAATCTATCATTAGCCCTCTTGGAGCCTTCATGTGGCCCCGGCTGGAGCTGACGGTGGTTTACTGGTGTGCGTGTGTGTGTTTGTGTGTGTGTGTGTGTGTGTGTGTATGTGTGTGTGTGTTTGTACTCCATGTGAATTTGGAGAGCGCACACAGGAGATAAGAATCCCTGGGTAAACATTGGCGATGAAATAAACACTCAAAGATGGCCGCCGCCCCGGCTGACGGTCTTGATGACAAGTTTGGAGGGAGGCCAAAGAAATCCTCCGAAATGCACACAATCGCCCGCGCACACACGGACGTGCACCGGCGGACGTGCATACAAGATGAAGACGCCTGCTCGAAGGCGTGTGAACGCAGGATTCAATCAAGCGATTTCACCGCGGGGCCTTGACTTGTAAAAGTGAGAAGATGAATAGAAAAGGCCACAGCATGCGTGTATAGGCACACACACACACACACACACACACACACACACACACACATATGATGTAAACAGGATTTTGAAGTTTGTCAAACAGTAGAACGTGTGTTTCCATGACATTCCTGTACAGCCGAGGTCACCGTCATGTGCTGATTATTGGGGATGGGGGGGGTCGAGCATGTTGGAGTTCTTTAAAATATTCAAGGTTCTAAAAACTCGTTTCCTACAACTTTATGAAACTGTCGTGACATGTTTTAAAAAAAAAAAAAGGTTTTGGGTGAATTTGAGTTTTGATGAACCTGGCCCTCGGATGGACTGGTGACATGTCAAAGGTGCTTCCTCGCCTTTTGTCCAATGAGGGCTGGGATAGGCTCCAGCATGACTCCACGACCCGACTCTAGATTAGCGGTTGATGATGGATGGATAGCTGGAAATAGTAATATTACAAGATTGCTGATTTCAGTACTATATTTAGAATTACGCATCAACAACACAGCAGTTCCCAGCTTGGACAGAATCCGATTCCCTCAATAATAATAAAGATTCCCTTATCAGTCCCACGAGGGGAAATTTGGGTTTCTCTTCATTTTAACCCATCCTATTGTATAGGAGCAGTGAGCTGCCAACATGTGGTGTTCAGGGAGCAGTTAGGAGTTCAGTGTCTTGCTCAAGGACACATCGACATGCATTCTGCAGGACTGGGGATCGAACCTGTAATCTTCTGATTGCCAGACAACCACTTTTGGATCAGAGAAAACGACTACGTGGGACCAAAAACTGACAGCACTTTTAGAGTTGTGTCCCAGGTTGGCTAGGCTAGAGAGAAGGTGCAGTCTATTGGCAGCACGGTGGCACAGTGCTTAGCACTGTTACTTCACAGCAAGTAGGTCCTGGGTTCAAATCCTGCACCAGGCCTTTTCTCTCTTTCTTTTCTTTTATCCAACCTAACCCCTACACCCACATGAGGCTTAGCCAATTATTACCCTCTAACTATGGACTGGAGTGGAGATGCATTGAACCTAGGTGCCTTAACCCCTCTTCACCACCGGAGGCCCCTAATACCAGGCCCTTTCCATGTGGAATTTGGATGTCCTCCCCGTGTCTGTGTGGGTTTCCTCCGGGTGCTCCGATTTCCTCCCACCATCTAAAAGACATGCCGGGATTGAGAGAGGGCTGAGAGTGTCAAGACGAGCCCCCACGTCGCGGAGGTGCTGGATGCCCTTCTTGACACCCTGTGGTGGATTCGAACCCGCTGCCTCCAGCTCGTCACTTCCTGAGGTGAGCAAAGTGAGTGACTTGTTCTTATCCGGCACTTTCCTAGCCTAGCAAGAAAAGCGCTCTGTGATGAATTCCTCAGATTCACTGAGCCCTGTGGCAGGACCCCGACTCCCAGGTGTGTGCTCTCCTGCTGAGCCACCAGAGCTATCCGTTCATGTCTATCCGGTCATCCATCTATCGCCCATTCATACAATCCACCTTCCAACAAACAACCCATGTGAAACCACATCCCTGGACGTCCACTCATGCATTCATTCATCTGCGTATTTCCTGATGCTTCGTCCAGCCATTCATCAATTCTCCCACCGAATCGCCACACATCTCTCATCCAACACATCCATCCATGTGTTCCCTTGTATACCAAATCCATCCGGCCGTCTCACTCAAGTCCACACCACGGACCCATCAACATTCATACCCACCTGGGACTGTTGGAAGAGGATAGACCGCTCTGGGTCGATGCCGCAGGCCAGCAGGCTGGCTGCCATGTCCAGTATGTTGGCCCTCAGCTGGGCAGGGTCCTGTGGCTGAGTTATGGAGTGGAGGTCCACCACGCTGTACAGCACCGACGGGTACTGGCTCTGCAGGGCCACCCATCTCTCCACAGCTCCCAGGTAGTTCCCCAGGTGGGGCACCCCTGTCGGCTGGATCCCTGAGAAGACACGCCCAGCTCCCGGAGGCTCCTGGGAAATAATGGCCACAGTTTAGCTGATTCACACACTAAAAGACATGCACGAAGTTGAAAACACGAACTGAGACGACGAGAGATGGGTAAGATTCAATATGGAACAGATGAAACCATGAAACCCAATTCAAAAAAGGGAAGGGGGAGAGAGAGAGAGAGAGAGAGAGAGAGAGAGAGAGAGAGAGAGAGAGAGTTTTGGAAGTTCGACAGCCCAAAAGAAAACACAAAGAAGTGTTTACATGGTGGGAGACAAATTGAAGCAGGCACCAGAGACAACATTTAAATGTATAAAAAGAAGAAGGTGAGAGTCTTGAGCAACGGGAGACGCCATCGGGTACAACGAAGCCTCCTCTGAACTGTAACTAATACAATGCTTTTCCCGTGGACTGGAAAGTATCTCCGTGACTGGAAACAGTTTAGCGCAAGTTGGAGGAAGCTACATCTGGTACACTGGGAGTGCAGGAGTCATTAGTAAATTAATACAATAATTAATCAATTAATAAACATGGAAAAATAGTCAAAAACAAATACGTTCAAAATGACAGTACATTGATAAATATGCACATTTCTGAAAATCAGAAATTGTGAATATTATTTTTTTTCCATGTAACTTTGATCCATTTTCAAGAACACGTTGACGTTTAGTCATCCATACACGGTATTTCTCGGCATTTCTTCACTTATCTCCACACGTATTTCTCCATTTACTCCTGCATTCCCTGATGGTCAGAAACTGTCAATCAACTTGTTTTGGCCCGCCCACTACGTCTGTCTCATTGCTCCCAGATGTAACTGTTCCAGCCTTGCAAGGATCTCAGAGCCACATGCAACTTTTCTCAATGTGAGTCAATAGAGAGGTGCGTTCCTCGAACTTTAAGAGGGACGGCGGACGAGTTTGGATGTATCTGGCACCGCCATCGCCAACGCAAACTGGTGTATTGACATGGGACTCTGTGGAGGGTGGTTGTAAATAACATTTCCAAAATAAACCTGGACATTCTCCAATCTAGCAAGCTTACAGCCGGGCTAAATAGTGAGCTACCTGTTAAGAGTTATTTGCCTGTGAAAACACGACCGACTCCCGCGGATTTTACAATGACTTCGACTGGCTAGCACGTCCATCTTGGTGACCATCCGCACTGAGACGGATTGTTAATTTGTGATGATTGGCTATTACAAATAAAATAGACTTGACTGTGAATGGACTTGTTCTAACGTGGTCATTGTATTATCAGAGGAATATGTGCTGAAGCAGGAAATATATAGAGAAAGTCTACACTGGTTTAAAACAAGTTTGCTGACTTTATGTGCCTATTGAGGGGGGGAGGGGGAAATATTACTGAAAAAAATATTGGAAAAACTATGAAGGAAAAATTAACACATTTTTAAATGATCATGAAAAAGAATTGAAATGGAGGGGGAAAGATTCCATTTGGTATAATTTTCTAATCTCAATTTATACATTTATCTAATTGCATCTATCTGAGTTTGAGAGTCACGGCAGCTCAGGGGTAGAATGCAGGCGTCAGGAAATGACAAGTCTGGTAAAATGGCTTTAATCGCACAATGTGGAGACTAATCATAACACTAACTTCTGACTGTTTTCAATTTGTTTTAATCCATCTCTCATTTCTGTATTTATCCTTTCACTGATTCATCTGGTATTAAGACCATCTCCCTCTGCCATGACACTAGACCAATTCTGATCGAGCCATTGCCAGAAAAAAGATGTGATCTTTTGTTCTTGACCATGACCCGTTAACCACCAACGTTTTACGAGGTCATCAAGGGACTATGAGCCACTTCTTCGGAAAACATCACGTCAGCCATTTTCCCGTACACTTGTTGACAGAGAGACAAGCGGGCGGGCAGAGACAAACACACACTGGAGATAGACAGACAAAGGGAGACAGACAGGCTGAGAGACAGACAAACAGGCATGTAGACAGGCTGAGAGACAGAGATAAAGGCAGACAGAGAGACAGACGGAAAAGGGGAAACAGATAGACAGGCTGAGAGACAGAGATAAAGGCAGAGACAGACACACAAAGGGGAGACAGGCAGACACAGAGACAGACAGACAAAAAGGAGACAGGCAAACAGACAGAAAGACAAAAGGGAGACAGGCAGAGAGAGAGACAGACAGACAAAAGGGAGACAGGCAAACAGACAGAAGGACAAAAGGGAGACAGGCAAACAGAGACAGACGGACAAAAGGGAGACAGGCAAACAGAGACAGACAGACAAAAGGGAGACAGGCAGGCAGAGACAGACAGACAAAAGGGAGACAGGCAGACAGAGATAGACGGACAAAAGGGAGACAGGCAGGCAGATATAGACAGACAATAGGGAGACAGTCAAACAGAGAGACAGAAATACAAAAGGGAGACAGGTAAACAGAGACAGACGGACAAAAGGGAGACAGGTAAACAGAGACAGACAGACAAAAGGGAGACAGGCAGACAGAGTTAGAGAGACAAAAGGGAGACAGGCAAACAGAGTTAGAGAGAAAAAAGGGAGACAGGCAGACAGAGACAGACAGACAAAAGGGAGACAGACAGACAGAGAGACAGAAAGACAAAAGGGAGACAGGTAAACAGAGACAGACGGACAAAAGGGAGACAGGTAAACAGAGACAGACAGACAAAAGGGAGACAGGCAGACAGAGTTAGAGAGACAAAAGGGAGACAGGCAAACAGAGTTAGAGAGAAAAAAGGGAGACAGGCAGACAGAGACAGACAGACAAAAGGGAGACAGACAGACAGAGAGACAGAAAGACAAAAGGGAGACAGGCAGACAGAGAGACAAATGACACGGACAAACAGGCAGGCAGACAAAATCATATCTCGTCACATCCAAAAGCTAACACCTCTCGGGGCAAGTTAAGAAAAGAGAAGCAAAACAAAAAAGAAACCTAAACTTAGTCCACTTTCCCAGGGAGGAGAAGGGACAGAATCATCGAGAATATCAGGTTAACGACAAAAGCAAAAAGGGACGAGGATGTGGGAGGAGACAGGATGCAGGTGAAAAGGGGAGACAGTCTCAGCCTGAAACAAACATGCGGAGACCCGGGCAGCAGCTTTAAACTGCGGCTAGTTCGGAGGCCAACAGCGGTCACGCTTGCATTAGCGAGATGCTAACTTCATGGCTAGCACCTCTGTTCTCTCCCAAACACAGCCAGCTCAAAGAATGCATCACCTCGCCAGCCAACAATAACACTTACTATTCTTCCAGCTGACAACAGGGCCCGTGTAGCTACAATGTGGGGACAGGAGAGGAGGTAGGGACAGAGTGAGAGGCGAACGGAACCAAGCGAATGAATGCACCGTCCAGAGGAGTCTACATTATCGGAAACAGAAACACAAAGGCCTTACTTAAAAAAAAAAGCTGGAGCTGGGTCAGCAGTGGGCTGCTTCATCTTCCTCTTGAGGAGAGAGATCCCTCTTTGACTTTGGATCGTTGGGCAAATATTGTTTTTCTCTCACTGCTGGGCCCAGCCTATTCGACTCATTTCGTCTGGCGTCCGCCAACTCCACAAAACCTTGGCATCCGATCGGGTCGCCTGGCACCGAGTCCCGGCCGCTGCCCGTGGCGCCAGGCCAGCCATATGATAAAATGAGAGGGCAAGCGAAGCAGATCATGTCACGGGACCAGGAACCACGCTGACAACCAAAACAAGGGGCTCTTCACTAAACGGTTTTACACACAAGATTAAGGCCTCACCGCAGAAAAATAAACACCAGGTTGCAAAGTGGATCCATTTTTGTTGGTCGGCTAGACAGCGACAGCTGTCTAACAGGGACGCACACAAGTCCAAGACACGCGCTCTTACACCTGACGCCAGCTAGGTTTGCACAGATGACCTGTTGTAACCTGGTGGTGAATGCTGAAAGAACCCATTTGTCACCTCTGCTTCTGTTCCAGTCGCAAATCAAAGATGGAAAATCCTCTCTCCGTGACAAAACTGCAACCTCGTCTCCTCAAGCTGATTTGCTTTCCAGTACATTCTGACTTTCAAGAGCCCAAGCTGGGTCCTGACCGTAGTCTATCTTGACGTCTCACGGGTTGCGTTTTTTTTTTTTACAACACACTTCAAACCGATTCTTTAAGATATACCTTGAAAGTGCTTCTAGAAGGCTTTCCCGTCATACTGGGCTGTCTAGAACTACTGCCAAATCTCATCTCGGGTACAACGGGGTAGCCGTTATCTGAAACCACTTATCTGAAATCAGGTCGCTGGGTAACTGGAGCCTATCTGAGTGCTCAATGGGTGAAAGGCAGGGAAACACCCTGGAGAGATCCCCAGTCCCTCACAGGGCAGAGCGGTTTGGGAAACAGTGTCTTGCTCAAGGACATTTCGACATGATTCACTGCAGGTGCCAGGATCAAACCTCCAACCTTTTGATCAACAGATGATTATGCCACACACTGATCTATGCCACACCCGTGAATGAGGCATCCAAATTCCTCAATTTCCCTTCTGTTGCTATATCACAGTGGCTGGAGGTGCCCCCCCCCCCCAAAAAAAAAAGACAGAGCCTTGGATGCTGCTTGTCCATTCTGCTAGTGGGCCTTTAACTCAGCCTTGGTGCACACCACTCGGCTATCAGTTAGTCTTTTCATTCCTACATTGGGAAACGGGTAGACACTTTCAGCAAAAAGCCAACCTTTAACACAGGATCTGAGAATCTAACCCATTGTATAAATGCACATTTTTTCATCCAGTGACCAACTCGTCTCCATCCATCCATCTATCATTAACTGCTTATCCAAAGTCGGGTTGTAGCGTCATGCGTCAGCCTATCCCAGCATTCACTAGGTAAAGGTGGGGGAAACATCCCGGAAAGTTCACCATTCTACAGTAGGGCTTAAACATGTATGGCCTTCAGAGTCTTGCTCAAGGACACTTCAACACACTTTCTGAAAGAACCAGGGATCAAAACATCAATTTTCCAATTACTAGTTAGCTGCCCTACCTCCTGACCTATGCCTACTGTCTGGCTTTCATTCTGTACCTCATCATCCACACAACAAGAACCATGCACTCGAAAGAGAAAAGCACCAAAACAGATCTAGAAATAATCTAGAAATATTTTCACCATTCAACCTGATGTCCGAGTGGAAATTAAACGTGCACAGTGGCTTCACGGCCGGGACGGCTCTGTGACAGGACACAAGTCAGTTCATGATAGACTTAAGGGACTTCCAAGGAGATGCTTTCAGAGACCTTAAGAGATACTTCAATGGATAGTCAGCAAGATTCTTGATGTGATGACACCTCCGCACCCCCCCCATCTCTGTCTCTGTCCAACAAACAGGACAGAAATGGTCACCTGGGTAAATGATCAATCAATGCGTCGGGTTTTTTAGCTCCACTCATAAGTAGTCAGGAATTTCAAGGCCCGCATTTAATCAAAGTATAGTTTCCCTTGCAGGGAAATGAGAGAGGTCCATCTTTACCTGTCACGATGAGTTCCAACATAGTGTGTCTAAACACGGACTTGGATGGAGTTCGGGGGATTGAGGCCCGATACCCGTCCTGATGCCTCACTGTGGGTTCGAACCCACAGCACACTCTAGTACTGGGATATGCCCGTGAGAATAGCCATGGGAGCTGGACACGTGTGAAATCCTGTGATTCCACCTGCTGCTCAAAGCATAGCTCGTTTTAAGGCTTATCTGGTGAGGATTTCTCCTTCTCCAACAAACCCGTCCACAAGACCGAAGCTGAAAGACTACTTCCAGCTTGACAAGAAGTGTAGGTGTGTAGCTTGGGTTGTAAACAACACGGGACAATTTAAACGGCAACTGTGAATTATCTGCTTTTCTTCTTGAGGCCCCAAAAGTCCTTCGACTTCACCCAAAAACAGACAGCGATCCTGACTTCTTGGCTGGACTCGTAATAAATTCTAAAGCGCCCCCCCCCTTCCCGTAACTTCCAGAGGGTATCCTCCTCGGTACAATGCAGAGCAGAGCTATCCGTTATCTGGACAGCTAGTTGAGCTAGACGCCGTCCGATCTGACTGAAGGACAGCTTCGTGAAGATGTGGGGATCAGGCAGCGGTTGCTCAGCGACCAGCAGAGCAGGGCTTCCCCGTCTCACAGCCCCGAGGAGTCACTTTAACGGCCGCTCTGAGGCCCGCCCGGTCCAGGGCATCTAGATCTCGCAGGCCTGAGGGAGCAGGTTGTTCCCAGCCGAGAGAGAGAGAGGCAGGAAGGAACTGGGTGCTTATGTCATTACTGAGAGGGTAATTGCAATGGAGTGCCATTGATGCGAAGGGCCTCTTAAGAGGTGTCAGGGTTGATTTGGATGCTGCCCCCCCTCTCCTCCCATCAAACCCCCCCAGGATCTGGCTCATGTGTGTTCTCACCTCAAGCTGACACGCAAAATGCGTGTACACCCCGTCCACCCTCCTTTTCTACTTCTATTCCACCCCGGGGGAGGCCATTAGCCATGCAGACATGGTAATGGCGTCATTTGAGCCAATAGAGCGTCAAATGAGACGGTCAACGCCGGTGCTAACTAGCCGCTGGGCAATCGAGGCTATGGCACATCACACCGCGGCGCTGGACAGCTCTGCATCACCTCTGGTCAGGGAAAGCCCAGGCTTTTTTAAACATGTGCCACAACTGGAAATAGAACAAGAGAATGCTGGTGGGAGGGCAAATCTGACGCCGTGTGATGACAGCAGAAACAGCTGATGCAGTGAAACAGAAAACTTTTTTCATCGATGTAGCCAGGGGCCGGACATGGGTCAGGAGCTAGGGCGGTTTGCTGATAACGGAAGATTGACGGTTCGATCCCGGGCCCCCGCAGAAAGCGTTCGGAAGTGTCCTTGAGCGAGACACTGAGCTCCCAACAGCTCAAGCCCCGAGACGGAATGGCGACCAGTCCAGGGCGTTCCCCGGCCTCTCACCCAAAGAGTGCCGGGATAGGCTCCAGCATGACTCTGCCACCTGACTTCGGATAGGGATAAGCACTTGATGACAGGTAGATTAAAAAAAAATAAAAAAGAATAAAATAAAAAATAAAAAAACAAGAAAACAATAAAACCCTTTAAATATCAATCAAAGGTCTTAATGATGCGACATGATGGGGAAAAAAAAGTTCCTTAACTTCTCTTATCATCTCAGTAACGGAGAAATCAGTGAGGGATGCAGGTGAGGACAGCCCAAAGCAGATTAACCGCCTGTTTAACAAAACCGGTTCATATATTTAACAGAACCCCGTCCAGACCGCCACATCAGCACCAGGCGTCCCGGTGAGGAAACGACCTTATCTCCGCCTGTCCCTCACCGTCCCAACGGAACCGATAAAGGTGAAGCGTCCGTGAGCGACCTCTTCCCAGCCACCCTCCCAGCAGCTCCATCGCACATCTCATCGCTCTCCTCTCTCTCCATCACCATGTCCCCCTGTCGCCAGGCGCCCGCTGACGACACGCGGCAGACGCGGGGGACCACTGGGTGTTCTCCCCTCATATTTTACGCTGACAGGCGCGATGCTGTCGTGCCGCGGCGTCCGAGGAGGTGTCGAAAGTTTTCTTCATCTGCGCCCGACATATGGTGAATGCATCGCTCACCATGTGTGTGCAAC
>OMLC01098242.1:2500-10948 GCA_900302585.1 Regalecus glesne
TGGGGAGGGAACACAAGAAAGCAAACAGAGCCTCTAAATGCAGAACCTCAAATATGTGCACAGAGCAGAGCTTATTGAAGAACAGGGGGGTTTTCATTTCACCGAGTGAGCCACCAGTCATCTGATTACTGGATGACCGCCCTGCCTCCTGAGCTATGCCACCTGCCTAAACTAAACTATGTTAAGCTTTATGTTGTACTGATAAAATCCATTGTGCTTACAAAATATTGTAACCATAAACTCGTCAGCTACTATTGGAACATCTATGACTGGTTAGTAATGCCTCCGATCAGAGAGGCGCCCACTCACGTTAGGGTGCATTGACCGCCATTGAAGTGGATGAAAATGAATATTGAAGTGGTCCTGTGATTAGGAGATTTAGGAGGACTGATGTGCCAAAGTGTCCTTGAGCAAGACACTTAACCCCTCACCGCCCCAGCCCTGAGATGGAATGGTAGCCTGTGTGGGTGTTTCCCCAGCTTTCACCCAATGAACGGTGGGATAAGCATGACTCCACAACCCCGCTTCATATGAGTGGTTGAAAATGGAGGCATGGATGCATGGATGGATGGATGATGGATGGATGGATGGATGGATGATGGATGGATGGATGATGGATGGATGGATGGATGGATGGATGGATGGATGATGGATGGATGGATGCATGGATGGATGGATGCATGGATGGATGGATGATGGATGGATGAATGATGGATGGATGGATGGATGCATGGATGGATGATGGATGGATGATGGATTGATGGACGGATGGTTTACTGTAGGGCATTTCTCCAGCCTGTAGTAACTCGGTGGCAGACAAGCTAGACAAGCTATATTGCGGGTTCTAACCCACTGCAGAGCCTCAGGAAGGGCATCAGACCTTCATCCCCCATCATCCATCTAAGTCCTGGTCCACACCAACAGCGTGGGGACCACTCATGACAGATGAAACGGTGCATGTCCACAGTAGAGGCCCTGCTTGGGTTGCATAGGTGGACTGGTTGCACATCTGCAGGGAGCATGTATGCATTAGCAGAGTGTAATCCCAGTTAATGCATCAGTTGGAAAGCAGCCTCGTGTCACTTGTCAGTGGTGATACACATCTCGAAGCCAATTGTAGCATCCTGGACAGCCGAGTGCCGATGGCCCCGGAGTGTTGACTCTGAGCAGAACCAAGGCATTAGCTCGTACAAAGAAACCCAAGCCTCGAGTCTTTCCCCGTAATAACGCCATGTGATCTAGCCTCTGAGCGTCAGAGGCAGCTTTGCTAGCTCGCTAATCTCATTTGTATTGCATGTTTCTCTTCGTATGGAAAACAATATGAGATGGAAGACACAATGATAGATCACTGACATACAGGTCTGTAGGATTTAATCAGTGTGGTGTCACCAGGATCATATTCCACAGTGCTGTGTGAGCCCCCACCAACTGCAGAGAAGATGAAAGATACAGTCAGGATATTGCAAAGCATCCTTGAATAATGCGTAGGATATTCACTGGCAGTCATGAAGAATTTATGTCTGCAGTCTTCAAAAAAGAGTAGCCATGCCATCTCAGCACCAGCCAGACAGATTGCCACGTGTCATCGGAATGGTCTTTTGTAGCAATGGTCCGAGTTGCTTGGCTGGCCAGATGGTCGTTATGAGGTGGCGTGTATTCATCTCCCGCTGGAATGTGAATCTTGAGGGAAATTGGTGCTTTCCATAGACCGCTTCAGACGCCCCCCCTTAAAACGCCCCCTTGTCGCCACACCCAAGTTGCAATTCTAACTTCTTAAAAGGTGAAAGTTGAGATTTGTATTACGAATAAAGCCTGACTTCATCTTCCCATCCTTCTAGTGGGATACTGCAGGTTCTGCACAGCATTCTGCAGCCAGACTGAAACCTCTGACAAGAGAACTCACTGCCTTTCACAACCATTTTGGTTCGGGGCCTCTTTCTCCACTAAGTAAATGTGCAGCCAATCGGCTGTGATTAAAATTGAGGGATCAAGACGCCTCAATCCCATCTCCTCTTAACAAGCTTGTTTTCTATTTTAGAAAGTGCTTTAAGAGTCCGTGCATTGGGACTAACATATCTGGATTTCCAGGAACGGCTCTCTCTCCCAATCAGCTTTTGCTCTGCCTCTGTTTGGTTGAGATTGGGTTGACCTTCTTTATTTCACGAGAACGAGGAGAGAGAATGGGCCCAAAATCGCACGCAGAGCTGCGTCTGCCGCGGATGGACCCGGCGGATGTACCGCCGTCCACACAGACGGACAGACGACGGCCGTGGCGGAACACAGACGTGGTCAAGCCTGGAGGAAATGCACAACACTTTAGTGAATTGTGGCGACCTTATTGCATTGTCTGGATGATTGTGTTCTGCTCCCTGAGATAATGACTGTGCCCTACTTTGACTTTGAGGCAGTGACCTGAAATAAGGCACACAAGTGAAATCGGAGCCTGGATGAACCTGGAAGTGATTAAGGTCACACAGGCACACCACATTTGTTTGCCCCCCCCACCTCCACCCGCCAACCCCCGGGGCTCACATTGACTGATGTCAGCAAATCCTTAGGGAGTCTTTTGTGAGATCCCTGCTCAATGCAAACACTGGCCATTGATAAAATGTTTGGGGAGGGTGTCGGGATGATTAAGTGGCCTCTGGAAAGAGCGGGCTTGGGTTTTCTTTTGGGGCCTTCTATTGTCCTGGACGTTTGGAGAAAATGTGCTTCCATTCTCCATTTAGCAGAGCATGAGGTGTCCAGAGATAGAGGTCCGTTTTTACGTGCCCGATTAGACCCCACGTTGTGGGAGTGCACACGGACATAGATGGATCTTGAGGGATTAAAGTCAGATGCCCTCCCTGATGCCCCGTGCTGGGCTCCGACATGCAACATCTGCCTCCTCAGGTCCTGAAGTGCAGGCTCGGCCACAGAGCAGAGGTGCACAGACCACTGGGAACCAATCAAAGCAGGCGTCCACAAATAGACGGCCTGATCAGGAAGTGAATCTCCGACACACACGAGCTTCAGATGAATATTACCAGCTAGGCCATGCTACACGGCTCGGTCACGACCAGCTTCCTCCGGTTTGCTCCGTCTGTTTCAGACTGGACGAGAATATGATGTAGTGCACAATCAATGTCTACAGCCCAGCGCATCCCTGCTCATGTGTCAAACATGGCTCTGCGTTCTCTATGGATGCTGATAGTACAAAGGGTGGGTCACCAAGGTCACTAACAGTTCAACACAAGCCTCAACGGAAGTGCACAGCGATGCAGTGACAATGTCAGCGGGTCACTGCCATCAGGAGAATGGGGAATTAATAGAAGGTATGCATTGACTACACGGGGGTGCCCCAGCACTGCACTCAGCTCAGACAAGGAGCAGAAACCTACAGAGGATCCAGCAGACTCCTGTCTGAGATCATTACACAGAACTGGCAGTTTTTCTTAAATTAGACTCCATTCCGCTTTGTGATGCATTATTTAGCACGGCGACTGGAAAGACAGAGCTTGCAAAGCCAGATCCCGTTGATATGATGCATGCTGCCTTTATGCTTCAGGGAAAACACGGATAACATGAGATCATAACTGCCTCGAGAGGGCGGGATACACTGAGTGGCTCTGCAGCTTGTTTTTGTGTCTTCGCCACTCTGCTGGGGATCAGCACACGACTCTTAGACACTGGCACAAAAAAAAACCAAACCCGACTCTTCCTCCGGTGTGCATGTAAATAAGAGAGCAGGATATAATGAAATAATGAAGTGTGCCTCCTGCCTTTTTTCCCCATGCAAGGCCATTGGGAGCCACTATTTTTAGATGCAACAAAGGGATTGCCGGGGGTGTCCAGTCTCTCTGGTGAGGTTGTGGAGTGAGATTTTCACTCCCCCACATCTCATTGTACACGCGTTGGTCTGTCTGACTACAGCCGATAAGCGATGGAGGGCACGTGTACAGTCAGAGTGTATGCCACGCTGCTCATCTGTCATGTACGTACATGACAGATGATATCTGCTCTCGGCATTTAACCCGTTTAACCCTGCGCTCCCCACAGTGGCCGGGGAGTGACTTGCTCAAGGACACTTCTAACTGCTTTCTGCAAGGCCCGGGCATCAAACCCCCGGGTGTCCTACGATCCTTAGACCTGCCGATCGTGACCTAGAGCCACGCTGCTGTAACTGGAGCTCGTGATTCCTGTACAGTCACTGTCCATGCTCTGCTAGATGTGAGACACCCTCCGGAGAACTCCATGCACCTTTCTGACTAAAGTGTACCGTCCCTAGTCACACGTGGTGACCCTGCAGGATCAGCCTGCCTGCTAGCCAGCCAGCCAAGCTTGCTTTGTCACCCCGATGAGCACGGCAGATGACTACCCGGCGTGATGCCGATGCATTTGTCATGTGGTGGTCTCCACATAATGGGTTTGGCGCTCAGGCTCCAAATCAGGTAGGACTGGCAGACTGTTCCTGGCCAGCAGGTCAGGGCGGATTCTTCAACAGGTTCATGAGGAATACTCTCACTTCTTTTTAAAACATTTCTATAATTTTATCCTTTGTTTTCACCTGAATCCCCCTATAGTGTCCTACTGCTGGGTCAGTCTCTGTGATGCCCCTCTAGAACATCAACAGGAAGGAGGAAGTGGTAGCATGTGTCTCCTCCAAGTCACATGACCACTAGCCCTCACTAGTCCACACATGATGGTCTGGTGGGGAAAGCACAGTGCTTGGCCGTCAGAGGAGAATGAAGCAGAGTACTTTCCCTTCACTTAACCAAGAGGCCTGGACGACCCAGAGGGGGACACTAGTGAACCCACAATACTTTATCCAACCTAACCCCTATACCCATGTGAGGCTTAGCCACTTATGACCCACTAACTATGGACCTCTGGCTGTGGTTGGAAACGGTGCAGCTGGGATTCAAACACCAAACTTGCATGATGCAGAGATGTACTGAACATAGGTGTCTTACCCCCCTACACCACCGGAGGCCCTTTGGGCTCTCATTTCTTAACCTTTTCCATGCCCTAGTCAAGTCATCAATCTCACCCTTATCATATCCCAAACGATGACCCCTGCTGCATTCTTTAGTCTCTCCCTTCGGCCCTGCCTCTAAATCCTGTTCAGCCTTGGGTGTTTTTTATGAGCCGAGACTTCTCAGATGCTGCTGTGACAAACGACCATCCAGGCATGGCTTGGTGCAGCCCCAGCTCTCTACAAATGAATCAATGAATAACACCCTAATTTATCGTAGCACCATTATCTTGCCTCGATAAAACATTTGACCGAGGAAATGGGAATTTCTTTAATCGGATACCACTGCATATTTCGCAAAGTTATGTTTTTCTGGTGCCCTTGGAGGGAAGAGGCTGCGGGTGCATTGTCACCATATCCGGCTGTTGGCGATAAGAGTTGTCTCACGGGTCAGGGGAACGACTTGGGTAATTTAAGTTATGCGGCCGTAGGTTCAGACACATTTGGCAGCCGGCTGCCCTCCGGGTGAGATATTCCCTCTCCAGCACGTTCATGTTACATGACTGTGGCTGGATGCTTCTGCACGGGAGAACCCACTGGAGACCGTTTCCTGATGGCAGGGCCACACATATGGAAGCTGGTGATAACTGCAGGGCAGCACCTGTAGCATCTGGGCCGGTTGACGCATGACAGCAGAGGCGGAGCCTGTTCTGTGAAAATGTGCCCTGATAAATGTGTTAGTGTTACAGAAATGTCTTCGTCTTTCAGCTTGGTCCCTGTCTTTAAGGGGTCGCCACAGTGGACTTTATATTGTCCATCGGTGCTCTGTGAGAGCGCAGTACCAGGGGCAGCCACTGTCAACCCACATCTGGACTGAGCCAGTCTGGTCTGGTCTGTCCACAGACCAAAGGTCTGTTCTACATGTCCTGATTAGTCCCCACTTTGTGGGGGTGGACGGGGACTTAGGTGGAGCTTGGGGATTAAGGGTGGATGCCTTGTGGAGGGTTTAAACTCACTGCCTCTACCGCTGAGCTGCCATGGCCTGATGGGCAAAATACCACATGGGACACCCTTCCTCACACAACCTCGAACCCTATGGACAGGGGCACAGGCAAAAGGCTGATTGCCCTCCCATATTGATAGACGTGGTGTTAGAGAAACCTGACGCCCCCCTAAGCGTCCCCTTACCATTCAGGATTAGGAATATTTCCAAAAGCAACTGTCCTCGACTACTTTTAAGAGAACACATTAAAGCCTGAGCACGTCAAGACATACATTCCCCCAGCAAAGCCAAGATTCCTGCTTCTTATCTGTTTGATTTTCCACTTGGGGATTTTTTTTTAATTCATCTTCTCCCCTCGTACGTCAAGTGCCAAAGTCATTTACATGTGCTGGGGGCAGCCACAGTTAAAACAAAGGCATGCAACTTAGTACCGTCTAGAGGCACACTGGGAAGAAAAATGAGGAAATTACAAGGGGAGGGTAAAGTAAGGCAACCGGGGTGAGGGAAGGAATATACGGAGGAGCAAAAGGGGGAGGAGAAGAATGAAAAAAGACGGGGTGGAGAGGATGGGGGCCAGTGAAACACACAAAGCATAATTCAATTTGACTAAGACTCTCTGTTGCTTTACACAACTGGGGGATTGGCCTGACTCCACTGAAATGAATTAAAATTCATGAAGTATTGAAGATGAGCTGCTTTGGTAGGAAGAGGTGAGCATGATACAGTTCTGCAGCAGGATGGGAGTTTTTCCCCTCTTCTACTTTTTTTATGTGTACTGATTCATTTGCCGTAAATCAAAAGCAGAAGGGGTCCCATGGAGATATCTGATCCACCGTGTAACTCATTTAGGACTCACTTTGGCTTGGGCTGAGCTGGCAGGCGAACTGGAAACTCGGGTACCAGACAGTCTGAAAGGAGAGTATTGTGGAACCCGTTGCTGGCCTGGTGCCTTGATCTGAGCTCGCAAGTATAGCCGATGTCCTGCGAAGCGTATCTGTAAGGTAACCTGAGGCTGCGATACTGGTGACCACCGGCATCCTCCGGTCCACAGACTGGAATTAAGAAGAAGAAGAAGAAGAAGAAGAAGAAGAAGTAGAAGAAGAAGAAGAAGAAGAAGAAGAAGAAGAAGAAGAAGAAGAAGAGAGAGGTCTACCTTACAAGTCACGATGAGGGAGAAGAAGAAGATTTACTCATGTGTCCTTGTACAAACAGAATGAAACCTGTTCTCTGCCATTACCCTATCCTACTGTGTAGGAGCTGCTGAAGCATCCAGTCCAGCTCTTCTTCCTACTGCCTTGCTCAGGGGCACAGGCAGGGGGAGTATTCACTTGACATGCATGTCTTTCTGATGGTGGGAGGGAACCCACAGACACGGGGATAACATGCAACCTCCATCCACACAGAAAGGAAAAGGGATGGGATTCCAACCCTGGACCTACTTGCAGTGAGGTAACAAGGTGAGCCGTTCCTCTTCTGTGCTGTCAGATTTGATTGAGATCCCAACGGCACACAAAGATGGCGTGCAGGCCTTCGGCTGACTCGCTCTCTAAGCCAAAACAATCCAAGAACATTCCAGTGTTTGACTTTCATCCATCCACAATGTAAAGAACTAATTTATCAATTGTGTCTAAAGAGGCATACAATGGGCAGAACGGAGAACATTGTGTAGCTGGGATAATCCCTTAGAAGATTTATTCCTGACGTTGCCTTGAGGGGAATAGTGGGTGTAAGAAGCAGATCTCATCCCCTCTCTCCTCTCTCTCTTCCCTCCTCTCTCTCTCTCTCTCTCTCTCTCTCTCTGTGTGTGTGTGTGTGTGTGTTGGTACATAGTTATTATCACAGCTTCTGATCAGTCCTGTTTAGTTATATTGCATTGTGCTCTTTGATATTCTGGCTAATCCTTCAAGTGAAAAGATTTAACCCGAGATTATGCTGATTCAATGAACTTTCACTGATACACTTACTCATGTCTGCAGCCCCGAGGTGATGTCATGGTGCACGTTGTGTGTGTGTGTGTGTGTGTGTGTGTGTGTGTGTATGTGGTGAGGGGCTGCAGTAGTTTAGTAGTACAGCGTGTGCTTCAGGAACTGACAAGCCAGATGTTGTGGGTTCAAACCCATCTTAGGGTATCAGGTAGGGCATCTGGCCTTAATTCTCCAAGCTCTCCATCTAAGTCCATGTCCACCCCCACAACATGGGGACTAATCGTGACATATAAAAATAGACCCTCTCTCTCTGAATGTGTGTGCGTGTGTGTGTGTGTGTGTGTGTGTGTTGGCAAAAAGGAAATGAAGCCAGGTCCTGATGCCAGGCACTGGAATCTCTGTTTGGATGGATTTAAACCCTGATTGCAGGTTCAGTACAATCAGAACCAAACAGCAGTTGAACCAACAATCCATGAGTGGATTAGTTGTGTTTTTTTCTTTCCTGTGGTCTGGTTTTGGAAACCCGGTGACTTGATCTACGGGCAGAGCTCCACCAGACCACAGTC
>OMLC01098252.1:0-19144 GCA_900302585.1 Regalecus glesne
GTAAGACGCAGATAGGTGTACTCTCAGGCCACCGCCCCTATTCAGCGAGGGTCGCTCCCTCTTAACGTAGATGGCCTCCTTCACCCCCCTCTCAAACCAGCGTTCCTCCCTGAACATCATCATCCTTGAATGAGTGGCCACTCGCCTGTAGGTGGTCGTAGACCGCAGAGACCTGACCCGACGTGTTGGCTCTCCTATGCTGCGCCATCCTCTTAGCCAGCGTCTGTTTGGTCTCCCCGATGTACAAGTCACTGCAGTCCTCCTGGCATTTAACAGCGTACACTACGTTACTCTGTTTGTGCCGGGGGACCCGATCCTTGGGGTGGACCAACTTTTGCCGCAGTGTGTTCAGGGGTTTGAAAGCAACTGAGACGCGATGTCGGCCTGAGAGTACATCTGTCGGCGTCTTACAATGCCTTGATTGCAAATATGCCCCAATCCTTTGTGAATGGTGCTCATTGCCACTGAATGGGCAGTTGATCACCCAACTTGCATGTGAAACCAACCTATTGTTGTGTGGCATCAAGGTACCGTTTATAAGGAGGGGGATGTTTGCCTTCAGCTCAGACTGAAGAAGTCACCTGGTGAGAGACGAAACGTTTCTGAAATGAACCTCTGATCCAGCTGAACAGATTCACCTCTTTATCTTTGAGTAAGATACGGAACCCCTAACTACACTGCAGCTAATCTCTCTGCTCCTGCACAACAGGATGGGTTAAATGCAGAGAATAAATTCTACTAGTCTTGGTCATGTGGTGAATAAAACAATCTATTTGTCTGTCTGTCTGTCTGTCCATTTATTTATCTGTTCAATTATCAATTTAAACTAGGGGTATAATATGTTAAGTTAATAGTATCATACTATAATTTATCATCTAAACATACTATAGCTTGCAGTGGCATACCCCAGGGGGTGTGTGTCTAGTAATTGGAGGATGGAGGTTTGATCCCCAGCCCCTCCAGAAAGTTAGTTGAGGTCTCCTTGAGCAAGACACAAAACCCCAAATTGCTCCCCAAGCAGCATGGTGGCTGCTCACTGCTCCTATGCAATAAAGTTGGTTAAATGCAGATAATCACAAATTTCCCCATAGGGGACTAATAAAATATATATATTTTAAAGTTAAAGGAAAGTGTCTCTGAGCAAGACACTAAACCCCTAATTACTCGCGGGCACTGCTGCTGCTCACTGCCTCTATATCATATGATGGGTTGAATACAGAGAAGTAAATTAGTTCTATGTATTACAATGACAAATAAATAAAGCTTCTTCTTCTTCTGCTGAAGCAAAATCTGTCATGCTAAATGTGGGTAGTGACGCACATGGAAATCCTTTTTCTAGTTTGTAGTCCATTTGAGTAATTGTGACTATTAGTCATCCATAAGAGATTGGTTTTGCAATGAGAAAACGTACACTGATAGTCCAGAGAAGATAAATACCTAATTCACTTAACTGTCTCACTTGAACATGTTATCATAGTTTTACCAAAAAATATGGAGGAAGAACATTGGTGTACAAGTTATATTTGTGAACAATGATATATGAATTGAATTATTAATTAATGGTTTAATGAATCATTTATTTATGTACAGTGTCTGTCTCCTTCCTCACTACCAGCCAGACAGTGTCTCTTGTGGGGTAGTCTATAGTTTTCATTGGTAATGTTGTACAATATCGGCTTGTTAGAGACTCAGTAATAATCAGTATCCTCTGTCCTAGCTCATTAAGAAAACTAAAACCCATTACAGCCAAATGGGGTCAACCACACACAATGATTTGCTATTGGTTGAGGCTACAGATTCATCTATCAGAATTCACCAAAACTGGACTCCACGCAACGCAGTCGCAAATTTCTTTCACCGTCAGAAGTGATTGTTTATTCACCTCTTTGTTTGTAAAGAAAGGATGCGAATTGGGGATGTTAATTTCACATGTGTGACAGTAGTCTTGAACATTAAATGCCTACTACTATTCTTTCTAATTACTTTGGGGATATCTTCTTGGGTGACCAGAGTTGCTGTTCTGCTCTCAGAGATGAATAATCAGCTCAGTTGAATTGTTTCTAGGCTGAATCTCAACAGGGGCATGCAACTGGGAGTATATTCATAATCTATGAGACAGGAACAGATATGCCAGCAGTTCAGTGGAGGTTTTACAGCACAAAAGGTACATTTCCATATTATCTCTGTTCCCCATACTGTCCAAGTATGCCCTACAGAAGTCTAGAAAAAGGAAATAATCCTGAGGTTCCGGATTCAGTCGAAATTTGGACTAAAGTCACCAGGAATGCCTATCAGCATCCCTTCTCCTCAATGTCTTTCTCAGCTGTCACTGGTAGAATAAGGTGAGAGATACGGCTCCACAGTCCACTGAACTTATCCGTATCCATCTTGTTAAAAGCCGCCAGGCTGGAAGAGAGGACAAATCTCTCCTCAATGTAGTTCTGCACCATTTCTTCAACACCTATCAGACTCTGCTGCCCATCCACTTCCTCCTGAGGGAGTAGCACAGTAAAGGCCAGGAACACTCGTTTGTAGGCTGCATTCTCATGGTCACAGTAGCGATAAAAGATGAGGGTGGAGCCTGGAGGAAGCTCCTCAAAACGATGGATAACAGCCACTGGCTTGTCACCCGTGAAGGCTCCATCCAACTGGCGGTCAATGTCCAGCTTAACCTGGTCACTGTCCTGGTTGGCTTTGGTGGCTCCGTCAATGTGGAGGACAGAGGCATTGAGGGCAGAGGAAAAAGCAGAGGCCAGGCCTTTGGCCAGGCAGAACAAAGTCTTTTCAGCCTTGTGGCCGGCAGTCAGCATCAAGCTGACCGGCTCAGTGGGGTGGGCTGTCTGGAGGTGCTTCTCTAGGTGAATCCTACTCCTTTTCCACAGTTCCGGGTGCTGGCCAGGGAAATGAGACTCCAGTGCAGACAGCTGGGTTGTGAACACTCCTTGATCCACATACCTCGGTGGATGGCCTCTATGATCTGGCTTACACTGGTGTATTGCAGGAATGTACTTGTAGACCAGGAGACCAGCACAGCTAAGCAGCAATGCAAGAGCCATCCTCCATAGGTACCACAAGAACCCTGAGAAAAAAACAAGATTAGTTCAGGTGTCAACAAAGAATGAGTACTCAATATGCAGAAAAAAAAGCGAAAGTAAATTTGGGTCTCAACATCAAGGAAGTTGTTCAACTTTGCTTACCTCTTGAAGACCCGATATTTCCCTTGTTAACAGCTTTATTTACATCTTCAAAAGGAAATGGTCATCAAATCTCATGCTTTAAAATAAACATTCTTAAAAATGATAATTCAATGAATTTGTATTACCATGTTTTTTCCGCTGAACAGTTAGTGTTGGCACTGAAATGTTATTACGCTGTCGTATTGTGTATGACCCCTCAGGGGCAGGGAATGTGCTATAGTTGATAGGTCTGAGAATACCTAAGGATGGAGAAAATCTTATTAATATAAGACTAATTATAATTACATCCTGTCAAAACTAGCAAAATTACAAATACTAGGTCCACATATTGGCAAAGTGAGGAAACTTGGAATCATGATGATGGGAGTACTTGTAAAGCTTACTGAGGACTTCGCACGTTTTTAAGGCTATATGAACAATGAAGCTTAAAGGATGAATATAAAAAGGTATTCTTCACATACTATAATTCCACTGCCATATAACACTCCACTGACTATTTTGATAGGTCTTGATCTTTTTCTGCATTGGCTGATAATTGCAAAATAACATATATAACATTGGTTAAAAATTTAGAAAAATCTTCGTATTAACAGAAAAACATATTTTTCTAGTCAATAACCCAGGTAATCAAAATAGTTTGTCAAATAATTTTGACTTTTTTGACTACCTGGATTAATGCACATAAAGGATGTTTGAAAAAAAATCCATTTTGGAATTGTTTTGCCTCAATTTGTGTGAGTACTCTAATTTACATCTCTGTCCCTTTCCAGGGATTTAAGTAGCTCACATTCTTGACTCAGAGGTGAAGATGACTTTAAGATGAAAGTTTAAATGTGCTAATTTTTACACCTACATCTGGATGACCTGATTTTAAACTATTTTTGATCTTTGGATGAAGTTTCAAATAAAATATAAAAAATAAAGAATTCAGTCTGTAAATAGTACCAGTGGTTTTGACTTTTGCTTCCATCTTTTCCTTGTACTCTTTCATACTGGTTTTCTTGGTAACTGGAGTCTGAGGCCCATGCTGTTGGTCTCTGAGTGGGGATGGTGACTTGGTAGAGGCCGCAGGCCCTTTCCAAGATGGTTCAATTAAAATTCAAAGAATATAAATCACATATAATATCTGTATGAAAGGCATCAGTTTTATTGCACGTATGTGATCAGTTACATGTTTTGTTACCACTCTTGGACATTAGCCTGTCCATGTCCACATCTTCGGTGGGGAAGAACTGGCAGCGCTTTAACACCACACATGGAGCTAAATTTCTATCTCCGATAGGATGTTTACCCAAGGACTCTATACAAAGGGGAAAAAAAAGTGTTAGCCAGTCAATTTGAAATTGAAAATTAAAAGGCACCCTGTCCACTCAATGTCTAGGATTCGATTTGACTACTGGTTAGAGCTGATATTGAGGTGAACTATAATAAAGATAAAGCATTAACTTAAACATGCAACTAAGATGGTAGCTTTTTTCAGTCAATTAATCCTGAATGCATTAGTTGACAGACACATTCATATAAAATGTGCCACATTTTCTACAAAAATAATTGGTTTTCCTTACATCTGCTGGGTACTAAGCACTAGCATTCAGCCTAACACTAAGATCTGGTATTTTAGTCATTTAGTCACAATGCAGGTATTATGCTTTTTTGAAGGTAACATAAGGGCAGCAGATGGAAAAGTAATGTGAATGCAGGTACATCTTAAATAAAAACAGCCAAAAGAGATGCATTAGAGCCAGGGCTGCACAGTTGATCTAAAAATAATCAGATATAATGATTTTGTATTTCCACTAGAGTTGCACATCCATCCATCCATCCATCCACCCATTGTCAACCCAACTTATCCAAAGTTGGGCCATGTGGGAACTGGAGCCAACCTCAGTTCTTCTCATTGAGTGAAAGGTGGGTATGTACCCTGTAAAGGTCACCATTCCATCACAGGGCAGAGCACTTACAGCAACAGTGTCCTGCTTAAGGACACGTTGACATGCTTCTCTGCAGGTACCAGGATCGAACGTGAAACCTTATGATCGCCAGACGACTGCTCAACCTACTGAGCTATGCCGCCCCCCACAGCTGTATATTTCATTTTGAAATAATAATAATATTCTATTTTCACAAATATTTATTCTATAGTCTATTTATATAACGATCATGTAATTTAGATATATCCATGTGTTGTAAGACGCCGACAGATGTACTTTCAGGTACATCTGTCGGCGTCTTACAATGCCTTGATTGCAAATATGCCCCAATCCTTTATGAATGGTGCTCATTGCCACTGAATGGGCAGTTGATCACCCAACTTGCATATGAACCCAGCCTATTGTTGTGTGGCATCAATGTACTGTTTATAAGGAGGGAGATGTTTGTTTTCAGCTCAGACTGAAGAAGTCACCTGGTGAGTGACGAAACGTTTCCAAATAAACGTCTGATCCAGTTGAACTGATTCAGCTCTTTTTTGTGTTCTCCATACCTGGATTATTGAGCATGTATCAAGACACTTATTCTGTGTACACAACATCCATTGCACAGCTGTCCATTTTGGGCTCAAGATCTCTCCCTGGGGTTTCGTTCCATTTTTCTTCCTGTTAAAGGGGTTTTTAAGGGTCTCAACCACTCAGACACCTGACTCCATTAGTCGACCAATCGCCTTGCTGGAAGTGCTTGGAACAAAGACCTGCACCCACACCGGCCCTTTCTGGATCACTTTGCCCATCCCTGGTCAAAGGACAGGATGTTATGTTGATGTAAAGTCCACTGAAGCAGACTGTGAATTTATAATATGGGCTCTACAAAGGAAATTGACTTGACTTGACAGTGGAATGGTGGGTATACAATGAGTAGAGGTGAGGAATGTGGGGAAGAGAGATTAAGAATTGAGTGAGGGCAGCATAAAATGGGTGGAGAAGAGTGCCAGGGTTGATTTGTGACAGAAAGGGGCCAGAAAGAAAGGGGAAGTTCACAAGATGGTAGTGAGACCAGCTGTTGTATGGTTTGGATTCAGCAGCAATGACAAATAGACAGGATACAGAACTGAGGTGGCAGAGTTGAAAATGCTAAGCTCTTCATTGGGAGTGACAAAGAAGGACATGTTCAGGAACAAGTGTATTAAAGGGAAAGCTCAGGTTGGTTGGTTTGGAGACAAAGCAAGAGGTAAGATCGATAAGATCAAGGGGATACAGATAGAGGTGATGAAGGAGCGGCATAGCTCAGGGGGTAGGTAGTCATTTAGTAATTGGAAGATTGGTGATTCAATCCTGGTTCCATCATTTAGTGCATTGAAATGTCCTTGAGTAAGACAAAAAACCCTAATTGCTTGAGACAACATATTAAAACTATTTTATTTTATTGAAATGGTTTGATCCTGTGATGGACTGGCAACCTGTCCAGGATGTTTCACCCTTCATCCAATGAGCACAGAGATAGGCTCTAATTCCCCCCACGACCCAACCTTAGCTAAGCGATTGAAAATGGATGGATGGAGATGGTTTGGATATGTGCATAGAAGAGATGCTGGGTATATTGGGAGAAGGATGCCGAGTATGGGCCTTCCCAGCAAGAGGGAAAAAACAAGACCAAAGAGGAGGTTTATGGATGTGGTGAGGGAGGACATGCAAGTGGCTCTGCTGTGACATAGGAAGATGCAAAGGGAGGGGAAAAGATGGAGATTGATTATATGATGTGGTGACCTCTAATGGGAGCAGCCGGAAGTAGTAGTTGACTTTTGTCCAAATCATTTACCCAAGTTAAAGCTATATCCAATCAATGGTGGGACAATTATGGGGTATAATGACATACTTCTATGCATGAAAATTGTAATTTGGTGACAATTAACCTGAAAATGTCTTCGGTTGATGAACAGAATGAGGAGAATCTTCATGAATCATTTCTTGGTCTTCTTTCATCTCCTGAGTTTCTTCTGCTATCAGATCATCCATCTCCTCTGTGTCACCACTATCCTTCACTACTTCGGTTTCCTGTCTGCCCTTCTTGTTGGGAGATTCTGGATTTGTCGGATGAGTATAGGAAAAGAGGTAACAATTGCACCACCTTACCAACTCATAATACTGAAGAGTATATTGCTTTTGCATATGCTACAAACATGTGCACCTTACCTTCATCTCCAGACGCATTCACATTATTTTTGGAACCATTCACAGCTGTGACTGGATTTTGGTTATCGGTTTTCCTTTTCGTCCTCTTGAGAGGACCTCTAGGTGTCGGTTCAACATTTAGCGCTAAGGATGGAAAATATGCTAACATTAACAAATGGGGTTTTTATTAAATAAGCACATGTATGAAATGATTTTCTCAACGAAGTAATCATTTGGTCAAGACACCATGCAGCTGTCGAACATGTGAATGTATATCTCTCGGAGGATTACTCGTGTTGGCGTTCTCTTTGAACGGAGTCAGCCAGCCCTCAGCTTTGTGGGTTAGCTATCGAATAGGTTAGAGCATAATTTCGGTTAAGGTGGGTCAGGTAAATTCATCGAAATATGATCGAGGGAATATAGGCTCGGGGATCATAAGGCATGATCCACTATGAAACACTAAGTAGACCTGAGAGCTTGATAGAACAACTTGCCAACCTTTATTTGAAGACTGCCTTGTCGATCGTCTCGTGGGGCGAGGGACATCCATGTCTGGTACCCCGGAATCCATATGAGATTTTTACGATCCCCAAATGTGCCAGAAGTTTGATCTAACTAAATATTGTGACTTTATTGTGTGGGGTATTTGGATGGGGCATGATTACCGGAAATGGGGCTGACTTCTACTTCCGTAGAAACGTATGTCAAGAACAACAGTTCCGACTGAACGTTTGAGTGGACCTGATATAGTGAACGAGACAAACTTCACTTCAGTGAGATTAGGAAGGGGTTGTCGGTAAGGAATTTGATGACGAGTAATGTTAATTTACATTTAGTGAGATAAAAATTCCAATTGTAGATGATGAATGTTCTACATTGCTCACTGCAATGTAATGTCAGCAGACCCTTTTACTTAGCAAGGATACTTACCTACGCTAGCATAAACAATGTAAAGCCAGCTAATGCTAACATTGGTGTAAATCTAACCTAACATTGATCTCCTGAGGAAAATGGAAAGTTTATTATAGTTCTCTGTGTATTTAACTAACCAGCAATACTGCTTGGTAGCAGCTTGCATTTTTTCGTTTAGCTGTCAGTCATTTCTAGATCCTACTGTAACAGCGATGTTGTTGTGAACACCTAACAAACGCTATGTTTTCTTCACTTAAAGGTAGAGCAATTTTAAGTTTCCCACGTTGGGGGGGGTGGACATGGATTTTAATTGAGTTTGAACCAAATACATTTCACCTCGTGGTGAACTCGAACCGCAACATCTGGCTCGTTAGTTATCGAAGTGAGCATTCTACGACTGCGCTACCGCTGGCCTCCGTGTTTCAGTCAATTAATACACATTTAATTAAATGATACATTCATACCCTGTTTTTTATACATTTTTGAAAGCGTAGAAATCTAATTAATCAAAGTTTGGTGAGTTAAGTCAAGCCAATTTCATTTTTATAGCTCATCAGCACACATTTGCCTGAGTGGGTTTTACAGTGATACAAAGTCCTGTCCTTAGACCCTTGCATCGAATAAAGATAACCCCTGAAAAGATAAGAAAAAAACCCCTTTAACAAGCAGATACAATAAGAAGAAACACCAGAGTGAGTGAGAGAGAGAGAGAGCCCCATCAGAGGGATATGCCTCACAGCCCAATGAATTATCAGAATTAGAAGTAGAGATTACTCCGTGCCAAGACGGTAACAAAACAGCAGTCAAGATCATATGGTGTGTGATATATTTGTCAAGTGGTATGATGGCTGTCAAAATAATCTGAAATCAAAATGGTTATTTTTCGTTACAACAGCTACCAGAAGAGGACAAACTGTCCACACCAATTCCAGTCCAAGCCAGCCATGTGATGTTGATAAGCAGATGGATGTTTCTCAGTCTGCAGCAGTCGAACATTCAAATGGTACAGTTGAAAAAAACAACCTTCTGATGCCTAACCAAGGCCAACATTTGTTTCTGATGTGTGCAGAATTTGTTTCTGTGTTTACATTTCTATTGTGTTTTTTGGTGAACACCTGGACTTGCCGGTTTAGCTTTCATCACTTAGGCAGGGCAGGGTGGAGCATGTTTCTTTACTTGCTACAGCAACTGCTGCTGTGTCGCTTGTGGTTGTGTGCGAGCTGTGTTTTCTGGGGAGATTTTAATTAGGTAAATTTGGTAAATGCTTTAACCAGTACTGAATTAATTAGCAATCACCCATCCATTCACTGTTAACTGCTCATCTGAAGTTGGGTCACAGGGGAACTGAGTCCTATCTCATTTATCATTGAGTAAAAAGGCATGTATACATCCAGTCCATCCAAGGTCACCAGTCCATCAAAGGGCTGAGCAATTAGGGAAACAGTGTCTTATCAAGTACACTTTGACATGCTTCTCTGCAGGTGCTGGGATGAAACCTGCAACCTTCTGATTGCTAGACGACTGCTCTACCCACTGAGCCATGCCGCCTCTCATTAACAATTATTCTAAAAAATAATAATAAAAAGTTCCCTTATCAGTCTATTTTATAGGAGCAGTGAGGTGCCAACATATGGTGCTCGGGGAGCAGTTAGGGGTTACGTGTCTTGCTCATGGACAACTCGACATACTGTATGCAGGACCGGGGATCGGTCCTGCAACCTTCCGATTGCCAGACGACCGCTCTACCCACTGAGCTATGCCACCTCCTATATCATTGGGATGGCATAGCACAAGAGGTTGAGGAGGTAGTAATCGTAAGATTGGGGATTTGATCCTTGGCTCTTTCAGAAAGTGTGGTGTGGTCAGAAAGTGTGGGGAAGTGTGGTGAAGTTGTATGTCGCTCTGGATAAGAGCGTCTGCTAAATGCCTGTAATGTGATTTAATGTAATGTAATGAAGCGTATTGAAGTGTCCTTGAGCAAGACACCGAACTCTGGTACTTCAGCTGCAGTTGACAAATTTCATTGTAAGAATAAACTGACCAGAAAAAGAGGTTTTACTTTTCATTAACTATAGAATCATGGAAACATATTGATTTGATTAATTTAATGTGCAATGAAACGAAGTGTGCTTGAGAAAGACTCAGAACCCCTTATTGCTTGGGACAACAGATCAAAATTAGCATGGTGGTTGAGGGGGTTAAGGCACCTATGTTCAGTGCATCTCTAGGTCATGCAGTTGGGTGTTTGAATCCTGGCTGCGTCGTTCCCAACCACAGCCAGAGGTCCAACGGTACTAGGGCATAATTGGCGAAGCCTCACATGGGTATAGGGTTTAGGTTGGATAAAGTATTCCAGGTTCACTAGTGTCCATCTCTGGGTTGTCCAGGTGCTCGTGGTTAAGTGAAGGGAAAGTACTCTGCTTTGTTCTCCTCCGATGGCCAAGCACTGCTTTCCCCACGACACCACGATGTATGTTTTAGCGAGGGCTAGTCGTCATGTGACTTGGAGGAGACACATGCTATGGCTTCCTCCTTCCTGTCAATGTTCTAGAGGGGTATCAAAGTGACTGACCCAGCAGAAGGCATCTCGGGGAATTCGGATGAGGTGGAAGAGATAAAAAGTAACTTGATGGGTACATTTGGTGTATTTACATTGATAGATACTATGATACATAGACAGCTTCTTTTACTAGCCACATGACTAAGGCAGGTGGGATTTTTTTCTCTGGATTTAACCCATCCCATTATTTAGAAGCTGTGTGCGAAGCTGCATTCAAAATATTAATTAATATACATTGTCCCTTTCAAAAAAGCACAAGAAGGTCAAATTCCCACTGGTCCAACGAGGTATTTATTTTCATTTAAGTTCTATACAGAATGTTCTCATTTTTTACACAGCTCTATTTAGTTTTTAGCTCTTGGAGGGCCGTGTAGCCCAGCATATAGGGAAGAAAATGGATCAGCCATTTAGATCAGAATTGTGATATTTCCATGGTCAGTGTAGCAGTTTCACTTGATCGTAAAGGACGCATGCTGTAGCAGACGTTTCCCACTGTGTCATTGTGTCATGATTAGTCTCACCTTTGTGAGGATGGACACAGACCCAAATGGAACATTAGGGGATTGAGGCTAGATCCCCTTCCTAATGCTTCAAAATTTCCTGTTTTCAGCCTCTCCTCAAAAAACCCTCCCTTGATCCAGCAAGGTTAGATTATTATCAATCTATAAACTTTATTTTCCATCCAAAATTCTGGGAACAATACTTGCAGATGGGCGGCATGGCTCAGTGGGTAGAGCGGTTGTCTGGCAATCAGAAGGTTGCAGGTTCGAGCCCCTTACCTGCAGAGAAGCGTGTTGAGGTGTCCTTGAGCAAGACACTGTTCCCCTAATAGTTCTGCTCTATGATGGACTGGCGACCCTTCAAGGGTGTATCCCAGCCTTTCGCTCAACGAGAACTGAGATAGGCGCAGTTCCCCTGTAACCCGACTTTGAATAAGCGGTTGACAATGGATAGATGGATGGAATAGTTACAGATCAAATCCTGGAACTGATTGAGAGTTGTAGTGTTTTTGATAAATTTCAATCTGGCTTTTGCCAAAAGGACCGTACCGAGACTGCATTATTAAGCGTGACCAATGATATTTATGTTTGCTGACAAAATTGAATACTCTATATTCATTGTTTTAGATTTAAGTGTTGCCTTTGATACCATCAGTCATGGCATCTTACTTGATATCACAAAAAGAGGTGAATCTGTTCAGCTGGATCAGAAGTTTATTGAGAAACGTTTCGTCACTCACCAGGTGACTTCTTCAGTCTGAGGTGAAGGCAAACATCCCCCTCCTTATAAACAGTACCTTGATGCCACACAACAATAGGTTGGTTTCACATGCAAGTTGGGTGTTCAACTGCACATTCAGTGACAATGGGCACCATTCACAGAGGATTGGGGAATGTTTGCGATCACGGCATTGTAAGACGCCGATAGGTGTACTCTCAGGCCACCACCCCTATTCAAAGATGGTCATTCCCTCTTCACGTAAATGGCCTCCTTCACCCCCTTTCAAACCAGCGTTCCTCCCTATCAAGGATGTGAACATCATCATCCTTGAATGAGTGGCCACTAGCTTGTAGGTGGGTGTAGACCGCAGAGTCCTGACCTGACATGTTGGCTCTCCTATGCTGCGCCATCCTTTTTGCCAGCGTCTGTTTGGTCTCTTTATCTATAATAATTAAGGCCCCATGATGGGGGTTGACACAGACTTAGATAGAGCACAAGGGATTCATCTCAGAAGTTCTTCCTGATGCTGATGCCTCATCGTGGGTTTAAACCCATAGCATCAGTTTTGTTGGTTCGCGGTGTTTGTGTTCTACTAGTAAGCCGCCCACAGTCCCTCGCTGTTCCAATAATGTCACACTAAATTACTACTCCTCGGAATGGAACATGGACCTAAAATAATGTCTTATTCCAATTTGTATGTTTCACATTGACTTGTTTTCCCCCATCACAAAGGTGACTGTAAAGGAATGGAGATGGATTTAAGGGCCACTACATCCTCCCTGGAGAGGCCATATCTTCAAAATCCCACCACAGATGAAAAGTTCAAAGACAAGAGAGGTGATGGAGTTGATAGAATTATCCCTGGCCCTGTAGAAAAGGGGGTTCCACCTGCAAATTCAAAAGGCACTGGAGGTAAATCTGTTATGATCGCTATCAATGAATGTCGGAATATTAATATCTGCTTGAGTGGAACTACATTCAGTGGTTTTGAACCAGCCCACACATTTCCCTCAAAAATATTTTTTTCACTGTCATGCTTATAGAATTCCACTTAAAATGTCCATATAGGGTCAATCACTATTTCCATTTTTTGGGGATTTCCTGACCAGGAGTATTGAGTGTGCATTAAGACGTAAAGGGTAAACTATATAACTAATGCATCTCTATACAAAAAAGTGAATTTGTTCAACTGGATGCGAAGTTTATTCAGGTGACAAACAGGTGATATCTTCTGTCTGAGCTGACTGCAAGCATCCTCACCCTTATAAACAATACAGTTGCATGCCACACAACAAAAACCTGGTTTCATTTTGAGGTTTGTCATTGACTGCACATTCAGTGGAAGTAAGTACTATTTGCAATCACAGCAATGTAGGATGATAAATGTACTCATCGGCCCCCTACCTATGCTTAAGGATGGTCGTTCCCTCTTCATATAAATGTCCTCTTTAATCCCCCTTTTAAACCAGCTTTCATCCCTATCAAGGATGTGAGCATCATAATCTGTGAACAATTGGCCACTAGCCTGTAGATGGGTATAGACCACAGAGTCCTGGCCAGACATTTTTGTCCTCCTGTGTTGTGCCATCCTCTTGGCCAGTGTGTGTTTGTCTTCCCTGATATATAAGTCACTGCACTTCTCTCAGCATTTAACAGTGTACACTATATTACTCGGTGCCAGGGGACCCGAGGGTTAGGGTGGACCAACTTTTGGCACAGTGTGTTTTGAAACATCTGATGGTGCTCACTTTAGAATTAAGATAGTAAAAAACATTTTAAAAGACACCAGTCACTGCCAAACGTTTTTGTATTGAACTCAAGTCCATAACTGTTATTTCCCAAAGCCGTTCTGAATGCTTAATAATCCAGGTAAGGATATCACAAAAAAGTTGAATCAGTTCATCTGAAAATAGGCTTTTATTGAAAAACATATCACTGATAAAGGTGACATCTTCAGATTGAAGTTATTCTCACTCTTATAAACAATACAATCGCATAACAACCAAAACCAATGATGTTTTTTATGCAAATTGGCGATAGTCTAGACTGTTAATGTTATTGTGTACTATTCACAGAGGTGTGAGGAATCCTTAAAAACAACGCATTGTGAGTTGGCAACATATATGTAGTATTAGCACCACCTAGGTTCAAGGATAGTTGTTCCCTCTTCATATAAATGGCCTCTTTGACTCACTGTCAAACCAGCATTCATATCTATCTATCAAGGAAGTGCACATCCTCTGCCTTGAAAGTGTGGCCACTGGCATTTCGATGTGTGTAGAATAGAATGTCCTGGCCTAACATGGGCCATCCTCTTGGCTTGAATCTGTTTGGTTTCCCCAATGTACGAGTCACCGCAATTTCCCCAGTATTTAACAGCACACACTATATTGCTATATTTGTGCAGGGGGACCCAGTTTTTGGTGGGTAACTTTTGGTGTGCATTTTGGGGTATTAAAGCAACTGAGATACCGTGTTTAAAACTGTTCTGAAACTCCCACCGCATAAGGAATCACCACTGGTTTAGGCTTAGGCAGCTGTTCTGATTTGATGATGGACTGTTTGGGAGGTTTCCTGGCTTTTAAAAATGCCCAGTTGGAATGATCACTCTTAACCAGGGCTATCTTTATATGGGATCCTCCCGGCCCCTTAGTCAGTGAAGGTGTATTCAGCTTGGTGAGTCCTGATGACTCCCACTTTGTGTGTGGGTGGTGAGAGTCAAACCCTAAATACTGATCTATATGTGTGGGTTTAGGGCAAACATCAACAATCATTTGTGTATGTGTGTGTGTTTGTGTGTGTGTGTGTTTGTGTGTGTGTGTATATATCCATCCATCGTCAACTGCTTATCCGGTGTCGGGTCGCGGAGGTAGGAGATTTCAGCAGAGACCTCCATGCTTTCCTTTCCCTTACAACATCCACTAGCTCTGATTGGGGGTCTCAAAGCATTCCCAGGCCAGTGTGGAGATATAATCCCTCCATCTGGTCCTTGGTCTACCCCGTGGCCTTCTCCCAGCTGGATGTGCCTGAAAAACCTCTTTTGGGAGGCGATCAGGTGGCATCCTTACTAGATGCCCGAACCAACCCAACTGGCTCCTTTCTATTTGTAGGACCAGTGGCTCCACTCCGAGTCCCTCACGTATGTCTGAGCTTCTCACCCTATCTCTAAGGGAGACACCAGACACCCTGCTAAGAAACCTCATCTCAGCCGCTTTTATCTGTGATCTTGTTCTTTCAGTCATAACCCAGCTTTCATGGCCATAGGAGAGAGTGGGCAAAAACAGCTTTACCTTCTGGCTCAGCTCTCTCTTGGTAACGATGGTTTGGTAAAGGGAACGCAATACCGCTCCAGCAGCTCCAATTCTACAGTCCAACTCATGCTCCATTCTCCCCTCACTTGAGAACAAGACCTCGAGATACTTGAACTCCCTCACTTGGGGTAAGGACGCATTCCCTACTCGGATTGGACAATCCTCTGGTGTCCTGGTTAGAACCATGGTCTCAGATTTAGAGGTATTAATCCTCATTCCAGCTGCTTCACACTCAGTTGCAAACCGATTCAGTGAATGTTGGAGGTCAGAGACCGATGATGTTAACAGAACCACATCATCTCTAAAAAGCAGTGATTTAATCATAAATTCACTGAATTGCAACCCCTCTCTTCCATGACTACCCCTGGTGATCCTGTTCATGAAGATCACAAACATGATAGGTGATAAGTAGCCGCCCTGACGGAGACCAACCCCTACTGGGAAAGAGTCTGACATACTACCCAGAACTCTGACACAACTCTCACTTTGGGTATAGAGAGATTGGATGGCCCTGAGTAGTGACCCTCTTATCTTATACTCCCTAAGAACTTCCCACAATATACCCCGGGGGACTCAGTCATAAGCCTTCTCCAGATCTACAAAACACAAGTAAACTGGGTAAAGAGCTGGTCTGTTGTTCCACGACCAGGACGGAATCCACATTGTTCCTCCTCAATCTGTGGTTCAACTATTGGCCGGACCCTCCTTTCCAGCACCTTAGAGTAGACCTTTCCAGGGAGGCTGAGTAATGTGATGCCTCTTTAATTAGCACACACCCTCTGGTCCCCTTTTTTGAACACTGGGACCACCACCCTGTCTGCCACTCTTTAGTCACTTTCCCAGAATTCCAGGCAATGTTGAAGATACGTGTCATCCATGACAGTCCCTCAACACCAAAAGCCTTCAGCATCTCTGGACGGATCTCATCAATCCCTAGGGCTTTGCCACTGTGGAGTTTTTTGACTACTCAGTGACCTCCTCCAGGGAATTTGATGTTGATCCTCCATCATCATCCTCCAGCTCGGTCTCTATCCTAGAGGGTGGGTTAGTTGGGTTCAGGAGTTCCTCAGAGTGTTCCTTCCATCGTCCCATTACCTCCTCCATTGAGCTCAACAGCATCCCATCCTTACTATAAACAGCTAGCACAGTTCCCCGTTTTCCCCTCCTGCGGTGCCGGACGGTTTTCCAGAAGCTCTTTGGTGCTGACCTAAAGTCCTTCTCCATGGCTACCCCGAACCCCTCCCACACTCGCTGCTTTGCCTCTTTCACTACTGAGGCTGCCGTCCTTCGGGCCTGTTTGTACCTTGCAACGGTCTCTGGAGTCTCCTGGGATAACTTATCCCAGAAGACCTCTTTCTTCAGTCGGACAGCTTCCCTAACTGCTGGGGTCCACCAGGGTATTCGTGGGTTACCACCCCTTGAGGCACCTATGACCTTGAGACCACAGCTCACAGTTGCAGCTTCAGTAATGGAAGCTTTGAACATAGCCCACTCTGATTCAATGTCCCCAACCTCTACAGGAATGCTAGAAAAGCTCTGCTGTAGGTGGAAGTTGAAGGTCTTCTTGACAGAGTCCTCCTCCAAGCGTTCCCAGTTCAGCCGGAGTATACGTTTGGGCTTACCAGGTCTGTCCTGAGGCTTCCCTCTCCACTGACCCAACTCACCACCAGATGGTGGTCAGTTGACACCTCTGCTCCTCTCTTCACCCGAGTGTCCAAAATAAGTAGCATTAAATCACGTGATATGATAACAAAATATATCATTGACCGTCACCCTAAGGTGCTCTGGTACCATGTACACTTATGAGCATCCTAATGTTCAAACATGGTGTTTGTTATCGACAATCCATTCTAACATAAAAGTCCAACAATAAAGCACCACTTGGGTTCAAATCAGTGAGGCCATTCTTCCTAATCACACCCCTCCAAGTGTCTCCATCATTACCCACATGTGCATGGAAGTCTCCCAATAAAATGATAGAGTACCCTACAGGAGCTCCATTCGGGACTCCATCCAGGGTCTCCAAAAAGGTTGAATACTCCGAAATACTGTTTGGTGCATAGGCACAGACAACAGTCAGAGTTTTTCCTCCCATAATCCTAAAACGTATGGACATGACTCTCTCATCCACAGGGTTAAATTCCAATATAGTGGCCCTCTACCGGGGTCTTATGAGAATCCCTACACCTGCCCGGCGTCTCTCACCTTGGGCAACTCCTGAGTAGTATAATGTCCAACCCTCATCCAAGACCTTGGTTCCAAATCCGATGCTGTGAGTAGAGGTGATCCCCACCAGATCTAGTTGGTACCGTTCCACCTCCCGCACAAGCTCTGGCTCCTTACCCCCCAAGCAGGTGACATTTCACGTCCCTAATGCTAGCTTCTGTTGATTGATTCTGGTCCGCTGAGACCCTTTGCCTTCACTGCTATCTGTGTGGCAGTGTACTCGACCCCACTGGTTCTTCCTATAGGTGGTGGGTCTACAGGATGGAGAAGTGTCCACGTTGCTTTTTACCACGGAGCCCAGCCGGGCTCCGCGGTAAACCCGGCCACCAGGCGCTTGCTGATGGGCCCTCCTTCTTGGCCTGGCTCCAGACAGGGGCCCCGGGCTTCCTCCGGGCAGGGTAAATCACTTCTTTTAGGATCTTTCATGGGGTTTTCTTGAACCATTCTTAGTTTGGTCCCTCACCAGAGACCAATTTGCCACGGGAGACTCTAACACAAGGCTCCAGACAACATAGCTCTCAGGATCATAGAGACACTCAAACCTCTCCATCACGATATATGTGTGTGCGTGTGTGTGTGCGTGTGTGTGTGTGTCCTTGAGCAAGACACTGAACCCCCTAACTGCTCCCTGAGCACTACTGGGTGGCTGCTGATTGCTCCTATACAAAATGATTGCTTAAATGCCAAGAATTGCAAATCTCCCTTTATCGGACTAATTAACTAATTAACTAACTAACTAACTAACTAACTAACTAACTTAGGGAACATTATTTGTTATTACTGTTGTTATTACTGTCATTACTTTCGAATTTAATATTGTTATTCTCTGTGCCAACAATAAAATAAGTTAATTTATCATGATTAGGCCCCATATGGTGGGGGTCAATACAGACTTAGATGGAGCAATAGGGAATAAATTCTGAAGCCCTTTGTGATGGCCCATTATGGGTTCAGACCCACTCCATCTTGTTTGTCAGCTCCCAAAGTGTTTGCTCTACTGGTGAGCAACCGCGATCCCTCTATACCAGCAATGCTAAGCTAAATTATTTGTCCTTCGAATGGAACATGGAAACTTAAAGATTTTCTAATTTTGTATTTCACATTGACATGTTTCCCTCCCTTATAAAGGTGACTGTAAAGGAATGGAAACAGATTTAAGGGATACCACATCCTCCCAAGAAAAGCCATCTCTTCAAAATCCCACCACAGATGAAAAGTTCAATGATAAGAGAAGTGATGAATTTGGGAGTGTGGACCTTGTCCCTGTAGAAAAGGATAATCCACCAGCAAATTCAGAAGGCACTGGAGGTAAACGTATTATCATTGCTATCAATGAATCTTGGAATATTCATATTTGCTGTAATAAATATACATTCAGGGGCAGCATGGCTCAGTGGGTAGAGCGGTCTCCTGGCGATTGAAAATTTGTAGGTTCGATCCCCGGTCCTGCAGAGAAGCGTGTCGAGGTGTCCTTGAGCAAGACACTATTCCCCTAACTGCTCTGCCCTGTGATAGACTGGCGACCTATACAGGGTGTACCCTGCCTCTCGCCCAATGAGAACAAAGATAGGCTCCAGTTCCCCTGTGACCCGATTTCAACTAATCGGTTGATGA
>OMLC01098253.1:0-10327 GCA_900302585.1 Regalecus glesne
GGGGGGGGGGCAGGTTGAAGGTCAGTGTGCTTCCAATGAGCACATCTCGTCTCTGTGAGAGGCTCGTTCAGGGCCTCGCAGTCCAGCACTGCTGCCCGCGTGCAGCCGCTCCCTACAAGGTCCCCACAGCGGATCCTCCTCCTCCATCTCCTCCTCACTGTGCGGTGCTAACGTGAGGAAAAGGGGATCGTGTCCTTCTCTTGCTTGCTATCAAGTATCCAGCAAGGTAAAGACAAACAGGTGATCAACCTTGTGGACGTGGTGACGCTGGGCCGGGTGCAGCCATCCGTCAGAGCTCCACGTACCTCCACACAAAGCCCTCGGAACACAGGGGCCGTTTCCTCATATGAAAGCTTGAGTATGGCTCTTCATAAAATGACAGATCTCAAGCAAAACAACAGCCGGCACCTCTGGCTGGGCTTGTTTATAGCTGCTGCTCCGATACGGAGCTTTTTATTGGACTTTAATGGTGGAAACCCACAGGAGACGAATGCAAATGTGCACCATGATCACGGATATCAGCTATCTATATATCCACTGACATCTTCTGTTTTTACACTCATGTCATCTGAAGACACATCTGCAAAAAAACACAGAGCAATTTATCAAACGTGCTCAACTCACTCCATCAATATACATTTTAATCAAGCATAAAATGTTGGCTTCACAAATGTAAATAGATTCACCACAACAAATTCATCCATCCATCCATCCATCGGGTGGATGGATGGCATATCGTCATTCCATCAGAGTGCTAAATCAGTTAGGGGTTCAGTGTCTTGCTCAAGGACACTTCAACATACCTTCTGTAGGAAACCTCAATCTCCCAGATACCAGACCACCTCCTGAGTGATGCTGCTCCTCAGAAATAAAAAGGCAACTCCTGCAGTAAAACCTGTCCCATGGCTGAGGACATGCTGCCCGGCCCACCCTGAGGCCCCAGTGCTTTTTATTTGAGCTGTCACTGCTTCCTGTAGAAAAACTACATCCAGTCTTCTGCTCGGTTACTTCTGCTAATAGCTCTCTTCACGGAGCGTCTCTACCCCGTTGCTGTTTAATGAGGCCGCCTTTCCTTCAACCATACATATGAGAGGGGAGACGGACCAGAAGACGACAGCAGAGATGGAAATCCAGTGTTATGTGATCGCCATACATTCAAGATGAGAGTTCAATTTGCTTCATTGTCTTAGCCTTGGGCAGGTTCAGATCTCTGCTTAGGACAGTGACAAGCTTCTGGGTAAGAGAGCATCTCTTACCGTCCTGGTGATCTAGCCCGGCAGCCTCTGGAGCTGTAGAAACGGTCCGGGTAACTTCCTCAGCATCACAACAGTCATCAGACATTAGCTGATTTAGCAAATGCATCATCCAGAAAGTCATTAACCGCTGCTGATGAGTACATGTGTGGACTGAGAGACAGCCGCAGACACGCCGGCGTGGCTTCAGCTTCACCCTCCCGGAAGTGGTATTTCTACATCCTGTAGCCGCCAGCTGCTTCCGCCTGGGGGTGTTTCGGCGTCTGGGAGAAGGTAATTATTGTTTGTCCTCTTAGCGTCTTATCTCGATATTCTGTCCTGTTCCTCTTCGTTTGTCCCATTGATATCACTATTTCAGAGCGTACAAAACTCATGTTACAGTCTCTAGATTTATTACTCAAATGACTTGTGCTTAGTAGGCAGCTTTAATTCTCAGCTTGTTTACTAGCTTCGAGCCTAGCCTAGCTTAAGAGGTAGCTCTATAGCATTTAACTCCACAGCAGCCTCGCTAAAACGGTGGTGTGTGGTGACTATGCTGTAGATACAGATATATTGTCTCCTCAGGAGACGTGTTCATGAGTCAGTGTCTTGTTTGGATGGGATACCTGTGGTTTTAGCCACCAGCCTGACCGCAGACATGCTATTGGTAGAACTAGCTTAGCTTCGTCGTCGGATGTTGCGCAGTCTGTTTGCTGGTGCGGGAAGGCTCACAAACCACCGGTGATGTGGTGCGGTCTGCAGTCATCTCTACCGAATACAGGCTTGTTTTCTTCACTCATTAGCCCTGGTAGTTTTCCTTCAAGCAAAGTGGATCTCCTGCTCCGGTCGACAGGATAAAGTAATGCATGCTAGTGATAGTGGACACATTTACCCGGACACTTAACATGGCTCAGAGTCTCTGACGTTGAGGACGGTCTTAGCGTGCCTGAATCGTGGGGGGAGAACCAGGGAATCTAGCCACACATTGTCATTTAGCCATCCATCATCTTCCTCTTATCCAAAGCTTGGGCTGTAGCCACTCTTGGCCTAGCAATATCAGTACCTGTATAGGTGTAGTTTGACGCTAGGAACTTGTCATTCAACAGGTTTTAGGTGATTGAAGAGCCCAGTATGTTTAAAGCTTGTGTGGATGTGGAGTCGATATATTTACTTAACATGTTGGCATATAGAAATAAAGACTATCAGACTGTCAGCTTGGTCAATAACACTGAGCAGTCTCCCTACCCTGCTGTGTTGCTCTGAAGCTCCCCTATACGTAATAATGATCTCCTTTTATCAATAAACATTAAGAATGTCAATAGTTAAGATGAGATATTCCTTGATTAGTCCAACAGGGGGAAATTACGGTATTACAGCAGCAAAGTGGAAAGCACATTAACAAATCAAATCAGACATCAAATCAAAGGCATTTCAGGTTTAGCCACCAGGCTAATTTTAATCTGTTTTCCCAAGCAATTAGGGGTTCAGTGTCATGTTCGAGGACACTTCAACACACTTTCTCAAGGGACCAGATATCAAACCACCAATCTTCTGACTGCCTTACCTCCTGACCCCTGCCAACCCTACAGGGATACAAGGTAGGGATGTCATCATAATGTACCTCTGTATTCAATTTAACTTCTAAACTGGAATCTAAATTCCAGTTGTGTGAGTCTCATTCATATGCACCTCCCTTAGCCACAAATAGACACTGCTCAGTACAGATTGTGATACTTTGTGACCTTTGTTGAAGAATGTGGTCAATTTGTTGTACGTCTTTTAACTCGTTCTGGGGAGATTCTAATTCATAGTGACTCCAATATTCCTCTGAATTAGGCGGCTGATGCTCCAATTCAAGCCTCTCTGGCAGTTGTTTATACTTTTGCGTTTACTCAGTTTGATTGCGTTGACTCATTGCAGTGGTATCACCATTGATTTGGTTTTATCTAAAGAAAAAGCTGTTTCTGATTTGGACGTCTTGCCAACAATAATTGCTGTAATTAATACCCATTTCATTAAATTTGAAGCATTATTGACCTGTCTAGCTATTGTCAAATTGAATTGCCATTCGTGACCTTGGTCTATCAACTGTAGCTGCATTTGTCTAGCAGCTCTCTGAGGTCCCCGCTCCTTTTAATGTAGAAAACGACTTTGTTGAAAAGTCTCCTCAGTTCAGTTGCACCTCTCACTACCAGAGCTAGGCAAGTGAGGAGACTTACGCCCGGATTTAACAATCAGTTACACATGTGCTCTTAACTGGGCCTCCAGGAGACTGGACCGTAAATGGCACAAAAACATTGGAAGTAAAACAATCTATCCTGGCAGGAGTGTTTATTGAAATATAAGTGTGCTCCTGTGAAAGCAGTGTATCTTTCAATCAGTATTCACAAACATATTACCAGATTCCTCTTTGACACTGTAGCTAAATTTATTAAAAAGCAGCCACTGTCTATCGGTTACTTACTATACAAAGCCCAAAAGTTTCTAGAATTTTTCTGCAACAAGGTTGATGAGATCATGAAAAGAAGACTATAGCTCTTGATACTTTGACTAAGCTCATGTTGGCTCTGAACCAACTACTTGGCTGCTTGACCCTTTACTAGCAAAACTTTTAAAGACCTCTGATATTTCCTGGGACCTAGAATGCTAGATATTGTAATTCATCTCTTGGTACGTCTACTTAAGAAGCCATGCCTTAATCCGGGGTCTCTTCATAACTATATATATATAAAATCGACCCATATAGAATAAAACAAAACTATCCCTATGAACCTTGTCCCTCCACTGTCAGGTCCTGTCACACCAATGAAACTCGAGGGGTAAATGATCTTTTACTAGCTATAGACTCTGATTCCACCTTTGTGATTTCTTCTAACTGCACCTCAGTGAAGCCTTTGACAACATTGATCACTATATACCAAAGGTCTGTTTTTTGTGTGTTATGAATAATTCTCTAAGTTGTGAAGGTGAACAAGGGGCGGCATGGCTCAGTGGGTAGAGCGGTCGCCTGGCGACCATTATAGCGGATAGCGGAGTCCTGGCCTGATGCGTTAGGGCTCCTGTTTTGTCTCTCTCTTGGCCACCATTTGTTTGGTTTCCCTGATGTACAAATAAATGGTAAATTGACTCATTTTTATATTGTGGCTTTCTAGTCTAGCGGACATTCAAGACACTTAATGTACCGTCACATTCACTGAGTAGAGGTTTTAAGGCTAGATGCCTGTTTCCTGTCGCCCTGTAGTGGGATCGACCCCACAATGCCTGACTTGGAGATGTGTGCTCCACCATTGAGTTACCATGGCCCCCCGAGTCACGGTAATCCCACCACACTTAAAAGCGTACACTTCATTGCTCTGTTTGTGCCTTGGGTCCTTGTTGTTGGGCTGGACTAATTTTGAGCATAGTATTTTAGCATATTTTGGTGTTTGAAAGCAACTGAGACACGCTGTTTGGAAAATATGCATCTCAACTGTCTTGTTCCAATTTTGTTGCAAAGGATCGAAAAAAGTCAGCTCCAATTTGTTCTGAACTCTATAAATAAGCCAAAGAGGTTTTGGGATTCTGTTCTGTGGAGCCATGAAACTAGATCAGAACTTGTTGGGTCTATGGATCAGCGGTACATCTGGAGGAAGAAGAATGAAGCATACTCTGAAAAGAACCCCCTGCCTACAGTGAATCATGGTGGTGGTTCAGTGATGCTCTGGGGCTGCTTCACTTCCTCTGGTACTGGAACCTGCAGTGTGTGGAGGGCAAGATGGATTCAATCAAGTATCAGGAAATCCTGGGAGAAAATGTCCTGTCATCTGTGAGGAAACTGAAGGTTGGGCGTCATTGGATCTTCCAGCAGGACAATGATCCCAAGCATACCTCAGAATCCACTAAGGCTTGGTTTTAGCAGAAGTCCTGGAAGATACTAGAGTGGCCATCACAGTCACCTGACTTGAACCACATTGAAAATCTTTGGTGGGAATAAAAAAGGTGGTTGCAACACACAAACCCAAGAGTATCAGTGAGCTGGAGGCCTTTGTCCATGAGGAATGGGTTAAGATTCCTCAGGAACGCTGCCAGAAGTTGGTGTCTGGCTATGCATCATGTTAGCAGCAGGTCATAACAGTAAAAGGTGCTCTACCAAGTACTAAAGATGTTTGTCATGAGAGGGTTGAACCATTCTGAGACTGCAGTAGTCATTAGAAGCAGCATTTTGTGCTGAATCTGGAGAAACCACCTGTAATATTAGTTTTGTTGAGCTATTTATAATGTTCTTGTTTGATTTGTTTTTGTAAACAGCTGTTGGTTTGTATATTTGACTGATCAACCTGGTTTGGCCGTGGAGGTGGAATAATGTTGATAGCCACTGTGTGCTGCACGGTCTGAGGCTCATGGTGCTGGAAGCATTTGAGACGTGTCCAAATCCACCGTTGCTGGTCGAACAGCACATCATGTGGGTTTCACGGTAAAGTCCAGGCACAAAGGGTTGGCACTTAGTCCGTTGATTAATCATCTCAGTCGTCTGTGATGATCACACGATAATTATGACGTGCTTGACAGACGTCGACCTTTTCCCTCCGATTCAGAAAACTAGAACAATGAGGGCTGCCCATTGTTCCTACACCCTATTATTCCCAAACCCCATTAGTGCAAAAAAATGTCCCATTGGACTGAAAGCTTATCCGTCAGCCTGTTATCCTGAAAACAAAAGCCCACTGCTCCAAGGCCTGTTGTTCTGGAAACACCGCCTGTCTGGAGGCGGCTGTCGTTAAGATCTGGGTGTATTTTGACAAGCTTTAAGATACCGCCTACTGTCCTGCATGAACAGGAGGTGTAATGTTGAACGTCCACGTTCTTGTGCGTACCTCTGGCCTGTCTGCTTCAATGAATCGCAAGGAGACCGGTGTTGTATTGAACTCTGTTCCCCCACTGAGATCAGCACCCCCCCCTGTGGAAAGAGGTGAGCTATCACAGGACTGCTGTACATCCTGCATTATTGCTGGGCAGCCAATGTGAGAGGCCCTCATCTATTGGCAGGAGGTTACAGAACGGAGCTGCCCACGTGGACTCCCTCGGGGGTCGCTATTGAAGAGGCACATCAGAAACAGCTCTCCTCCAGCACCACTCTGCTCAGCACCCACATCCCCTGCAAACACCAAGGTAGATAACATATTCACTTTGAATTACCTGAAAATATGGCAGCAAATTAAGGAGGGCTGGAGACTACCAGACACTTCTATCCATTTTCCAGTACATCACAATTGCTCACCCTCCCCATCCCTCTCGGATGCATCTTCTGACAGTTGGAGGCTGAAAGGTATAGTCACTTTGAGAGATGTGTTTATTACCAGGCAAAATTACCTCGTTTAGTCGGATAACAGCACATTTCTTCCAATAGTTACAGATTAGGAATTATGTTCCTCAGCGTGTGCCTAACTTTGTCTCTCCCTGACGGAGGAATGATTTATCAGCCTTTGTTAGGCCCACAGAATCCAAAAAGATTCGTCTCACACTTTGTAAATGCAATTTCTAAACAAGTGAATTATGTCCCTCCGAAGCTTGGCCGGGAGGAGGACCTGGATGCACAGACAGGGACGGATGACGTTTGGGACGAGAGTCTTAACAGGAGCCCATCTTATTCTATTAATGCCGGCTATCAGTTCATCCAGCTCTAGATGATGACCAGGCTCCATCTTGCAAAATCTGAATTGCGTAGAATCTCTCCACCACTTCCTCTCTATGTGATCGATGTGAACCTGCAGAAGGCTTTCTGACCCACCCGCCTGTTCACGGCACGGCCCAAAAGTGCACCGTTTCTGGCTTGAGGTATTCCGATGCAAATGTCTTTATGTTGAACATAATTCAACAAAATAACCCTCAACAAAGAACTAAACAAACAGCGTGTGTTTGAAAGGGAGCAGGAGGAAGTTACTGCTTATGATTTCCTGCCCCGAGTGGTTCTCCGACATGCACGGCTGTGTGTTTGAGCCTGATCCAGAGTTTCCACTATTTGAGTTTCCTCCTCCTCTGCTAAAGCACAGTGTCTCCAGGCAAAGTGCTGTTATTAATGGAATGGTAATTGCCAAGAACTTAATTTTAGGGCTCTGGAAGTCAGATATGGTGCGTCAGTTTAAGGCCTGGTTAACGGAGCTCTGGTATATTGCACATGGAGAAAGTTCAATGTGGCATAACGGCCGGTCTTCATAACTTTTTTGATAGCTTTCGATAGTCAGTCATGAGATTCTAATATTGAGACTCTAAATTTAACTTCTCATCTCGAGCACTGACATAGATGTCTTCATTTTTAACGAATCGGATGCAATCTGCTCAAGTCTGTGACGCACGGTCCCGTTTCCTGACTTGAATTGTTTTCATTGGGCACGTGACCAAGGCCAATGGAGTTTGCTCTCTGCATTTAAACCACCATGTCGTGCTCGGGGAACTGCGTCATGCTCAAGGACACTTTGACACTCTTTCTGCAGGGGCCGCCCTGAGTCCTGAGCTATGGCGCCCCGTGTGTACGATAGGTGTTCCACAGGGGTCCGTGCTAGGCCTGTTATTATTTAGCCTTTATGTTAATGAGCTCCATCATGGTGGTTATGGCTCAGGCGGGGGCTGCAGTAGCTGAGCAGTAAAACCCACTTTGGGAGCTGATGAGCGTGAGGTTGTGGGTTCAGACCCACCACAGGGCATAAGGAAAGGTATCCAGGCCTAATCCTAGATACCCTTGATTGACCTCTATCACTGGTGGATTTGTATTTTCCTTTTAAAGAGAGTAGCCAGTTGTGGATTTGTAAAAGACTGTTCATTGGGCGAATGGCTGACGGACATGAGATAGACCGGCCGAGGACGGATAACAGGGGAGCAGACGGGGCAGAGTGGGTGTGCAGAGGAGCATCTCACCGGCTAAGAGGACTGATTCCCTCCACAGAGCTTGGACAGATAAGCACTGAAATCTTACACCAATCCATAAGACAGCAGGTTTCCCAAGCTAAAGGACAACAGAAGGGGAAAACCAGATATAAAGGAGCTACGTCCAGGGCTGCTGGATGAATGCGGGCGGCATGTTGTGGGAAAGCCAAGGAGGTGTCGCGGTGTTGTCGTTCCTCGACTCCTTCAGATGCACCCAGGTTAAGTGCTCACGCATACATCAGTCCATCGTGTGTTAAGGAAGTGTTTACACTACCAGCGCCTGTATTTATATACATTCCATTAACCGCCCCTTTCATCTGCACGAGAGGCACAAAGCTGAGACTTCTGCTACGGATGTGAAATGGAAATATCTCTGGATTGTTGAATGGCTCCCGACACCCCCGGTGTGTTAGCTCCCTGATCCTCTGTCAGCACAGACTATGGGCTCACAGCATGCTCTTTCATGGCCCGGTGGTAGCACCGGATCACATGTTGGACATCGTACGCACATGTTCTGCACAATCATCGCATGAATAACATCAGACGGTACGTCAACACAACCCATGGAGGAGCAGCAGTCGGATTGCGGCCAGCTCTCCGATGGCCTGAGAGGACACATTTTTACACATGACACTCTTTTCAAACTACACACGGCCCCATGTGTGAGCCGCACAACATGGCTTAGCCAAGTAGAACATGTTCCTGGACTTCTGTCACAGTTGACCAATCCCAGCCCTCCGTCATGATCAACGTGCTGCTCTTGTGCTTACACCAGCCGACACATGCACTTGTCCATATAACTCATAACCCTGAAAGGTGTTTTTCTATCTTTTATGTTTTTCACAGGAGATGCAGGCCCTGGGATGGACTGGTGACCAGGGTGTTTGTCCACCGTCCACCCGATGAGCACTGGGATCGGCACCAGCAGATCCATGTCCAGGCTTCGGATAAGCGGCCGACAGCGACATGATGAGGTCAGTGAACTGCCCACACCCGTTTGCATGTGCTCATAAGTCCAGAACAGTTCTGGGCTTCACCTCCCATCTGTAGCTCGTCTGGTGAGGGGCCGTATGAGGGGCCGTCTCACTCGGTGGCCCTGGGCTGTGTAGCGTGCTGCTGTGTGGTGCAGGCCGTCTGTGTGATCAGACTTTGATCTGCAGAATCACCTGGCTGGAGGACAACTGCTGGTTTCCAGTAGCCATGCTCCTGAACTGGGACGCTTTGACCTGCATGCAGCGTTGACATGGGCTTGGCTGAGCTGATGGACCACCTTCTCTGATGCTGCAGGTGGTGAGCGGCTCTGAGGCTGGTCGGCTTGGGCCAAGGCTGCTGGCGAGTGTTGGGTAGGAGTGGATGAAAGTGACGACTAGTCAGCATCGGGGACGGTGACTGGAGTGTTGTGATACTCAGGGAGGCTCAGATGGGGGTCCCTCCGATCAGCTTTGGCCTTCTCTGTAAGTGATCTGCTGGTCTGCACGGATTTTGCTGTGGGGGCGGTGTGGACGTGGCTGCACAGGTGAACCCCCATCATGTGATGGCAAAGACTTCAAACTCGTTCCTTTTGTATTGAGGGCCGTTATCCGACACAGCTGTCTGGTATGTCATGTCTGGTGATGGTCACTGTCAGGTCGCGTTTACAGCAGGGGCTGTGGTGCTGTGTGGTCCACGGGTCAGAATTAGTCCTTTAGACACGTTGGATGGGCAGTGTTGTTCAAATAATCTGTGGGAACCCTGTCATCTTTCACATGAAGGGATCCCTCCATGACTCAGGACGTGAGATTGAGCCCCATTCTGTTTAGACTGTTGTGTGAAGCGTGGGGACAAACTTCCCTTCAGGGACCATGTGCAGCTCTTTACTTTAGTGTCACCATGGACCACACTGGTTTATTACTTCAACCTAATTCACATCTGCAGTCCCTGCATGTCTTTATTAACTCCCCCCCCCCACCTGAACCCCCTGAGTGTCCTACTGCTGGGTCAGTCTCTGTGATCCCCTCTAGAACATCAACAGGAAGCAGGAAGTGGTAGCATGTGTCTCCTCCAAGTCACATGACCACTAGCCCTCACTAGTCCACACATCATGGTCTGGTGGGGAAAGCACAGTGCTTGGCCGTCAGAGGAGAATGAAGCAGAGTACTTTCCCTTCACTTAACCAAGAGGCCTGGACCACCCAGAGGGGGACACTAGTGAACCCA
>OMLC01098258.1:0-13268 GCA_900302585.1 Regalecus glesne
ATCAACACCACCTCCTGTCCTCAGAGCCTCACATCAGATCAGGAACAACTTAAAACCCTTTAACAGGGAGAGAGACAGGAAGAAACCTCAGGGAGAGCCACAGAGGAGGATCTCTCTCCCCAGACAGACAGACAGGTGATGGAGGATGTGAACACAGAATAAGACACAGAGGAGGATCTCTCTCCCCAGACAGACAGACAGGTGATGGAGGATGTGAACACAGAATAAGACACAGAGGAGGATCTCTCTCCCCAGACAGACAGACAGGTGATGGAGGATGTGAACACAGAATAAGACACAGAGGAGGATCTCTCTCCCCAGACAGACAGACAGGTGATGGAGGATGTGAACACAGAATAAGACACAGAGGAGGATCTCTCTCCCCAGACAGACAGACAGGTGATGGAGGATGTGAACACAGAATAAGACACAGAGGAGGATCTCTCTCCCCAGACAGACAGACAGGTGATGGAGGATGTGAACACAGAATAAGACACAGAGGAGGATCTCTCTCCCCAGACAGACAGACAGACAGACAGGTGATGGAGGATGTGAACACAGAAGAAGACACAGAGGAGGATCTCTCTCCCCAGACAGACAGACAGGTGATGGAGGATGTGAACACAGAGTAAGACACAGTTGACACCACACCACATGATCAGGAGAACAGAATAGTGACTGAGCTACAGAAGGTAAAACAGTCATAATAATAATGATCACCTCCTTCATAGTGAAAGTGCATCCAAGGTCACATACATAGAACATGTGAAAAAGGACACAGAGACACTAGATGAGAGCACAGCTTACATTAGTCAACACCATATGCTCTGACTAAATAATGTATAGTATATACTATATAAAAGGCTCATATAAGTACTGAAGAAGTCACCTGGTGAGTGATGAAACATTTCCGAATAAACTTCTGATCCAGTTGAACTGATTCACCTCTTTTTTGTCAGGTCATACAAGTAGTTTTCTCCTATGTGGGTCAAAAGTTGTTGTTACACAACTCTCTCTAATATTTTAGCAAAGAATGGAAGATTAGAAACTGGGCAATAGTTTTTAAGGGACTCTGGATCAAGGTGTGGTTTCTTAAGTAAAGGTTTCGACCACAGTTGTCTTAAAACTGCTGGGAACAGTGCCAGTAGTCAGTGATAAATTAAGGATTTCTTGCATTGTAGGTCCCAGGACAGGGACCTATAATTTTAAAGGTTTTGTTGGTAAAGGATCCAGTAGGCAGGTACTTGGTTTAGAAGCCAACACAAGCTGTCAAGAGAGATATTCTAAAAGCTGTAAAAGTAAGCCCATCAGTGATTCATTATAAAGAAATGAATTTTGTAGGACTGGAGCTGCAGGGGTAGCTGGAGTTGAGGGACTCATTTTGTTTCATATCTCATCAATCGCAGCTGGAATGAGGATTAGTACTGCACTGTACTGGAGTTGCACTGACGGCCACCACATGGTCTTTGACATACCTTGGTCAGGATCCAGGGGCATGGAGTCCAAGACCACTAACTATAGCGCCAATTTCTGCCTCCCTAAAGTCACCCATCATCCTGCGCCTGTTCTACCGTTAAGGTCTTGATTGGGTGGCTTTTAGCAGGGACCTCCCCCTTGACCTTACCACCATGGGTGACCCTACCAGGAGCATAGCTCCAGACAGCATTGCTCTCGGGGGTCCCAGGACCACAGAAGCTTCTCCACCACATCAAGGTGATAATCCACAGAGAACACAGCATGATACTGAGCGCCCACCTTGATCGATCTGGACCCCACAAACCACTTGTACTTTATTTGACTTCATTTATGTACTGATGCCTTATTATCTTCATTTAACTCGTGTCATCTTTTGCACATTCACAGTATCATTGGATGATGTCCTTGCTGTCTGTGTGTTTACCCAACAAACCCTCTTAGGACGACTTGCTCACCTTTTTTGGCAGCCTTTCAGACCTGGCCCAGTACATCTGTTGACAAACGATAAATCATACGTCACATTAATACAGTGCTTGCAGTCCCATGAAAGTCAAAATTACATCAACCTTTAAAACAAGCTATAAGGAATAGAGAGTACTACAACATTAATCCATCATCATCTGCTTCTCTAGAGTCAGGTCACAGATCTGCTGGATCCCATCCCAGGTCTCATTGGGTGGAGGTTGAGGAATACTATGGACAGGTCACCGGTTCATCTCAGGACAGGCGTGGGGGATTAAAGCTCGGTGCCCTTCCTGACACCCTGCGGCAGGTTCGAACCCGCAGTCTCTGGCTCGTTAGTTTCCAAAGCACATGTTTTACCCCTGAGCTACCACAGCCCTGGTACTACAACATGACAGCAAAGAATGCTGATTAAAAAACAGGTAACCAAAGTAACACATATTCCAATGGGATCAGCTCGGTTAGAACTTGACATGACTGATCTGGGGAATCTGGAGAAGAATAAAAAGATCAAATTTACAGACTAGTCCCACAACATGAGAGTGACCATGCAGACCATAAACGCTAGCTTTCAGCAATCAACAAGATATGTACGACGTATGTATCTTATATACGTGCAGGTGAGAGCCGGTATGTCACTGGGCATGTGAGGCGGGCGCGTCTCACCAAAAAAGACTCAAGAGGCAAATTCTGCCACTTCAAAACCGCGATTCCTCACACAGATCAGACCTCTACTCAATGCTCTCAGGATGAGGTTCCACCAAGGCAAAATACCTCAGCCCATAATGGCCCAACACACCATCAATACAAACAACAACACCAACAATCTCCGTTATAGTGACAGTGGATAATAAAGAACAGCTGTAGAATGTAAATACTCCAGATTTAGCCAGGCTAACGTTCTTCTGTTGTGCCAAGCTATTGGGGGGCTCAGCGTCTTGCTCAAAGACACTTCGAGATGCCTTCTGAAGGGAGCAGGGATCAAACCACCAATCTTCTGACTACTATGCAACTGCCCTACCTCCTGAACTATGCTGCACCTCAAATAGACAAATAAGTTGGCCCACCAAGCTGACTCATGTCCATGCAGCATTCCAGAAGCTGCTTCGTGCCATCAGTAACAAGCTAATGGGACAGCTGGCCCTGCTGGTTTGAAACAAGTTCAAGATAACTATCATAATTAACAAATGTTGGCTGCCAAGACGTGTCGACATTAAACTTAATGTGCCCTTTTGAAGATGGTGAAATTGTGAGGAGACCGGGACAACTTAAAGGCAACTGTTCAATGCACTTACCCTTGGGTACAGTTTTTGTGGCACAGCTGGCAAACTTTAAACGTGTCAGCATATTTCCAGACAAGTGTGTCGTCCTTCCCGGGCACGCCTCGAGGGCAACGAGACACACAGAAGAACCCATCTCGGAAATTGGCACACTTTGTACAATTTCCAGGACCCTGAAATAAAAGGGAAAGAGCATAAGTGTTATCCTCAGACCATGCTGCAGCAGGAGATGTTGTCCTGGGCTACAGCATGTCAGTATGGACAGAGTCCATGCCAGGGAAAGATCTTCAGCAGGCTCAAGTGCATTTGTCTTCTGAAGGCCACAGATGTTTTGCAACAGAAAAAGAAAACGCACAAAAAATACAACCCTGACGTTGGGCAGACACACAGACACACACGTAAGGGATGTTTGCAGTCATATTGTTTGGTTGTAGGAGGTCCACGTACAGGTGCACTGCAGGTCGCGGTTCCATTAAGCAGCTGACATTCAGGGTTACAGGCCACACACGTTTGATTCACTACTGCCTCCCGGGGTTCTCTGCAAAAGAAACAACAACAACAAGGCTGCTAGACTTTCGACGGAGACACATTTCATTTGAAAACACTGCCCTGAAAGTGAAATACTTGATCCCTTTCTTTGAGGGCAGAAGTTATATTATAAGCATGGCAACTTTCAATGTTTGACAGAGGTCTCCTAAGATAAACAGCAGTGGGGTTCAGTGCCATTCCAGCTACAGTGTTTGTCTTTTAAAGATCTACTGGAGGCTTAACTGTAAAATGTCTGAGAGGAAAAATTCAGACTAAAAGAAGACAAGACTCAGACTCTTGGTCTCATCTACTGTCCTGGTCAGGAAACAGCCACATGTGAAAAATGAGGCTTTTAAAGTCAACCGCAGCACACAAAGATCCGATAATTAGTCTGTTTATTTGTCTAAAAATGAAGAGAAGTGCATTTCATGACTTAAAAAGGGAGTGAAAGCCGGATTCCTCCCTTACCCTTCCAGGATGTTGCAGGAGTCAACACAGCTCCCACCTCGGCTGTAGTCTCGACAGGCGAAGCACATCGCTGGGCCAGGGCCCCAGCAGCCGTCCTTGGTACACTTCCTGTCACACGTGTTGTTTTGCTGGGCTGAAAATATAAAAGCATGGCATCTCAACTAGAGATCTAGAGAACACATTTCTGACTGGGATTTGATTTATAGGGTCATTCTTGTGCACTACATTATCAGAAGTAAATATAGCCCCAGAATTAGCTTGAAGCTATAACCTGGTGCAGCGCATCAAATGGTGACAATGTAAAAAGATGCACATAGTCCCTTAAAGAAAAATAGTAAAATGAAAACATTTTGAGGAGTTTTATCTGCATCCTTTGACAGTGATCAGTGTAATTTACCGCAGGTGGCAGCATCCATGTTTCCCTCTATCTTGACAGTTTGGCTCTCTGATTTGAAAAGGCCCTTCCAGTGGCGTTTTTTGGTGTAGCAGAGGTCGGAGTTCATGGTGATAACCACGTCTCCATCACTGATTTCCTTCAGGGAGCGAAGGCCCAAGTGGTTGATGCCCAGATGAGCAATAGCCAGGCTACGGCTACCACTAAGATGACAACAGTGAACATGGGCAAGAGAAATGAATGGCGAGAGGGAGAGAGGAGAAAAGGTTTCAGATATCCATTGAAGGACACTTGAGTCAAAAGACATTTACTCTTTGTGAGCTCATGGCTGTGAATCAGCAGGAGGTCTTGGCAGAAAAAGAAAACTACGTACCGTTTGGTCCGTCCACGGATAATCTCCAGATTCTCAAAGGGACTGAGTGAGGTAATGTTCTCTGGCCATGTTTGAATCCATAAAAATCCTTTAAAGGTGATAAAGTGAGAGGAAAATTATTGATGGTAAATCCAACCAGATATTCCCCATCAGAAACCTAACAATGGGATGTTGTGAAAGAATGTCAAGCATCATTCAGGTCTCATGGAATCTTACCAGTGATTTCTTTAACAGTCCTAAACACATCTAGCTGGGAAGGGTCCATCTTGGGAGTTTTGGTAAACTGGTCCCTACAAATAAGAATACTGTATGCGTTATATCAAAATGTATATAAATAGTGTCTCTTTAAGAACCGGTTATATAGCGATCAAAACCTGGAGGTTACATGCACTTGACTCACCCATGAATAGATGTGTGGATGATGGCGATGTTTCCATTGATTTTGGTGCAATTTTTAAAGGAGTCAATGTTTGAGGCATTGATAGACATGATAGTAGCCAGATTCCCCATTCCAAGGCCATTGCAAACTGCAACCAATCAGGAGTATATAAAGAAATATATCAATACAAGACAAGTAAGCAGAGTAAGTTTGCATGTTCAAGGAATATGATTTGGTGAGATATTCCAATTAAAGAATATGGAGAATATAGAATATATTACAAAGGAGAACGAAATCAATCAGCCTGTACCTAGGAACATTCAAAAACCTCCAAGATGTCAAGTTCAGTAAAGAATTTGGGAATCTTTGATCTATTTTAAAACCAAGCTAAATTGAGCAGTGTCCCAAGATGTGCTTAGAAAAGCACAGGCAGAGCTTGGTAATCAGTGTGGTCTGTACAAAATAGTGAATGGACTGCATTTATGTGGTGCTTTTTCCACGGGACAGAGCACTCAAAACACTTTACAGTTAATGCCTCGCATTTATCCCATCGTCAGTAATTTGGCATATTTACACTCTAAATTTTCATTTATATAAGGAGATAAAGGGATAATAATAATAATAATAATAGATAATAAAAATCACTGCGAACTGATTTCAAATAAGCAGTTGACAATGGATAATAATAATAATGATAATAATCATGATAATCATAATAATCATAATAATAATAATAATATGACACTGTCACATTTACAGAGGCTGCCATGCAATGCACCACAGCTGCTATGCTGATATGAAGGAGCACATACACTATACATGCCAACAAGAGACTGTCCTCAGGTCAGCTGGGTGTTCATGCAAAGGCTGGATCCCTACCTTTTGGGCACAAGCCTTCACACTTGGTGCACTTCCTGACCCCTCCTTCGTCCACCTCATATGTATTACCATTGCAGGTCCGCACACACGCTCCATGGTCCGTCACCACATAGTTATCTGAGGATGAACCATAAAATATAAGCTGCATCCTTTGTGTGCTGGAACACTTATGCTTCTAAATGTTGCAATGCATTGGCATATAAACTCATTCTGCCTTTAAATAAAAACAATCGTCTTTGAGGATTATGAATGATAATAAACTGTACCTCCAACATACACATGGAGTACTGAATTGGCCATATTGCACTGGGATGTTAAGCATGTTGAAAGGATGGAGTGCAGTTGTTGCATTAACACGGCCTCACATTTAATCATTTTCTTTCCTTGTTTGTGCAGTTTATAATTAAACACAGAGAGGTTGTTGAAACTGAATATGTAAGCTCAGGGGGATGACCTGGGCTCTTGTTCTGCATTCCACAGCATCCAAAAAAACTCATATTCACGCATGAAGTGCTCCATGTTGGGAACCGGAGCCCTCTAGTATTATTTCATTTATCTGGGTTTCCAAGACAACGGCGACAGTGCACGCTTTCACGCAAGCTGATAAACATACTCATAACTAGGAACCGGGCGATTTCCTGGTAAAGTCAAAACCTTCTTTAAGAGATATATTTCACAAACTGTGACGAACAAGCACAAAGACAAAAGGAAAAATGTTGCCACATGTAGCAATGGATGTGGTCCAAGCACAATATGTGTGTCAATTTATGGCAACATTTTAACAAGTACTATGAGAACAGCTGGAGAGTATTCTTATTGCATATTTGAAAAAAGAGGAGTACATTTTTAAGTTGGCGACAGTTTATAGAGAAAAGCAGTTTCTTGGATATTTGGTTATCTTAAAACCAATTAAAACATTCACCATCATATCTCACAAATCAACTCGAGAGTTTGCCTACAACGTAGGAGAAGCTGTTCTTATTTACATACATACAGTGAAATGTATTCTCTCTATTTCACTTGTATAGGAGCAGTGAGCAGCTGCAGTGCCCAGGGAGCACTTAGGGGTTCAGTGTCTTGCTCAAGGACACCTCGACATGCTTTCTGCACGGGCCGCAATTGAACCACCAACCCTCTGATAACTAAATGACTATTGCACCTCTGGAGCTACGCCGCCCCGGAATAAAAAAAATAAATAATAAATAGAATCTAACATGAATATATGCGGTCAACAGCCCGCCAAAAATGATCTGGGTACAAAAGATGTTCTGTTCATAAAACAAATGGTTCACGGCCAAAACGTGCTGCTACTCATTATAGCAACATGAAGCAAGTGGTCAATGTAGGTTTTGGTGCCAGTGCATTGGGTGAGACGTTGAGCCAGTCAAAAGAGAAACTGAAGATCAAATCCTAACAGTTCCAAGAGGATAATTGGATCCTGAAAATATATTATTTTTGTATTACTGCTTTAATTTGCCCCTCTGTGGATGGGGGTCAGAATTCATCCACCGTATCCCTGCGTGTCGTATGAGGCGACTAAAGGGTTGGCGTCTGGAAGGGCATCCGGTCATAAAACTTCACTCCACAACAAAATTCATGGAGAGTCAATGACTTGGAGGAGACGAATCCATGGACCGGTCAACCCCCGCTAGCGGGGAAAAACGGCCGGAATACAAATCCTGTTTGTGTGTGTGTGTGTGATTACTGCTTTAATTTGGTCTTACGTGGGCAGCTCTTGACACAGGTGGCCCCAAAGTTGTACTTCCCGTGTGGATTGGGCACAACTTGATGGAGGTTGGGGTCATAACGCATGAGACCTGGGCACGAGTCCTTGCAGGTGCCATCGTCCTGGAAGTCCCGACAGGCCTGCAGAGTAAACAACAAGCACTGAGTACACTGGGAACATGACAGCATCTCACGCCAACCATAACACTCACATCGCCAGCTGAAAAACCTCCCAGCAGCAAGCACAGAGAGGGAGAGCTGGGGCCAACTCCAAAATGACTGACAAATGAAAGATTTAATCAGGGGTAAAAAGTTTTCCCATCGGAACTCGGCCCAGTACCAAACTGATTCTGATCGGGAAACAGATGACTTGTGTAAGCACTCCGTAGTGCAAAGTGACCCAGGAACATGTCACGAAAAGCTACGAAAACCTTATTCTGTTTTTCTTCCTTGAAATATGACTTTTCAGCCCTGCTTCACTCCCTCTCCCTTTTCATCCCCTGATCTCTGAAAGATGACCTAATCTTGGTCATTATTTCTTCTTCATTAAATAAGATAGAGGGACGGTGAGAGAAAGGGAAGGGATGGAGAGAAAGAAAGGATTCCCTTATCAGTCCCACAAGGGGAAATGTGGATTTCTCTGCATTTTTGACCCAACCTATTGTATAGGAGCAGTGAGCTGCCAACATATGGTGCTCGGGGAGCAGTACCCAAGACAGTTTCACTTCCCAAGATGCTGCCAGCAGCCCTGGGCCCACATGTTATACACGTAGTGGCCCAGTGGTCAGCACTGTGGCCTCATGACGAGACGGGTCCTGGGTTTGAACCCAGGTCCATCCCAGGTCCGTTTTGTGTGGAGTTGACATGTTCTCCCCATGTCTGTGTGGGTGCCCCCGTTTCCTCTCACCATCATGAAGACATGCATGTTAGGGTTAATACTCCTGCCTGTGGCCCAGAGCAAGGATGTGGGAAAAAGACCTGGAGTTGGTTCCCAGATGCTGCATGTGGCCACCCTTTCTATATAATAAGATAAGTTAAAGGAGAGGACACATTTCCTGTAACCAAAGCAACTGTACCATGACAAAAATGAAGGGGGTTTCTTTTCTGGCTGTCTCTCTTCTTAGCAGGATCAAATAAAAATAAAAAATCAGAGTCCATTTTGTATGTCAGGTTTCCCATGGCTGGGTCTTTGGACCTCATGCATCGCTCATCGTTAACCTTCAAGGTGGAGCTGACAGTCCAGCCCATTTCCTTCTGTTGGAGCCAAAGTGAAGGTGTGTGTGTGTGTGTCTCTCACCAGGCAGTCGGAAGGCCTGGGTCCGGTGCAGCCAGCAGCACAGTGCTCATTACAGCAGTCACTTGGTGAAGGACCCTTGCATCTCTTGGAGCACTGCTGAGCACAGTTCAGCTTGGTCACTAGGGATAGAAACATGGGCAAAACCATACGGTGTGAATGGTGAAGGATATTTGCTGCATTTGGCTTTCAAATTGTGGATACAATGTAGGCAGGTAGAAAGAACGGCTTATGTTGGAGAAGCTTCTTTAAAAAACTTTTAATTCCAAAGAAGCAAAAATAAAAAACGACAAAACAAAATGAACTTACAAGTCTGACAGTTCTGAGGACCGGGGGCCCAGCAAGAACCATTGAAGCAACTTGAGTGACATTTTTTGCCTGTACCAAAAAAAAAAGCACCAAAGAACATCAATACTCACTTCAAACCCCCTCGAGGTATTCATACCCTCAAATTATGTGGTACACATTTTGCTTTGTACTGTGATTCAAACAAAGCTCTCACAGAGTGGGTTGTTGCTGGGCTCAGGAAACTCCATGTTGGGCTTGGTATCAGCATTCACAATATCATACCACTGGATCGTCTCCACGTTACACAGCTGGTTCCCGGAGAACCGAACCCCCCCTTTAAGAATTTCTGGAAAAAAAGATGAAATGATCTCTCAGTCAACATGACATGAGAGGAGAGGATCATTTGTGCCAGAAAATAAATGTACCCCGTTCATTTGCTTGACTGGCAAACGAGATACTGCCAGGAAAAAACCCCAGGGGAAAGAGGCCTCTTTCTCATGACACTAGCAGAAGTCAGGTTTTCAGGAGAAATGCTGTCATGGAGGGGCTGAAGGTGGGGCACTGACCTGTCAGGCTGGTCAGAGGAAGCTCAACTGTGCCCTGACCCGTGGTCTTGTTGTAATTGAGTAGCACAGCAAGGGCAAAGCCTCCATCATACAGGGAATGGCCTCGGATAATCCGCAGGTTGTCCAGGGGGATCCTGGAGGCCGTGTTGAGGGCGACCAGTACATAGCCACCCACTTCCTGAATAGACTGAATAGGGAAGAAGTGAGAGATAAGCCCTGGTCAAGAGTCACTCTGCTGGGAGCATTACGCTTGCTGGGGTGTAACACAGCTGGATTTATTGGACAGCATATATTTTACGAGCATGCCATTTCATCATTTATTGTTAATAGTAATCTGTGCTTGTCTGCAAGTCTGTTTATTTTAGGTGGTTTAAGTGTATTTGAGGCCCTTGATTACATTGTCAGCTCATCATGGAAGTGTCCCTCATTAAACCTCCACCCCATGCATCCATGCAGACTCGTGCACAAACAGGGCTTTTTAACTGCCCGAGCTGCAGAAATCAGGTCTGCAAAGAGCCAATCAGTATCCAGGAAAGCTCACTTGACAACTGGCTGCAGACCACCAAAGAGGCTTCTGACAAATGCTAGCACAAGGCTTTCACCACATGTGATGTGCATGTTTATCTTGTAGCATTGCTTTCCTACTGCCGGTGGCGTCCAGGCCTTACCCGGAGGAAAGACAGGTCATGGTGGTCCTCCATGTGCGTGACCTCCAGATTCTCCAGGACCACGGTGCAGTTGCTGTAGGTCTTCACCATGTTCAGATAGTGGTCCTCTTTGGAGCCCAGCAGGTTGAATCTGTTAGTGATGCCCTGGCACACTGCAGAAACACAGAGGAGGTCATGAGATTCAGATGAACGGTACTCACAGACAAATGGCTCCCGCTCGGTCCTGGATAGGTCATTTTAGCAATGCGGCACTCATGGCTTAATGGCAAACTACGGGTTTACTCATTTTATGGAACATACGAGCTAAACTTATGAGGGAAACTTGCTTTTTTGCAAACGTGTGCCTTGGTTTTGGTGGAGGATGTGCACAGTCATTACTTGGACAGCCTTCAGTTAGAAATAGCTGATGTGGGTTGCATGGAGAACGGGACCCGTATCCCATTGATGAAGTGAGTGAAGCTCGTGAGTCAAATGGAGCTGGCTGTGTTTGTGCTGGCAGTGGGCTGGGTCTTTCCACTGGTTCTCTGGCTTGTAAAAACAACCGCTCCAGCCAGAGCTGCTGGGCTCTGTCGTTTCTCTGAAGGGATTTGGTGCTGCTCACATATTCCATGAGCCTCTGGAGGGACACGCGCTCATGTGGCTGATCTGCTGTTTAAGAAAGAGCCAGTGTCCACCTCTGCTCTGACCTTCATGTCTGAACACCACAAAGCTCACCAAGGGGCCAAAGTCTCTACAGCTTCTCAGGGCAACCCTATGGCATGACTGAATCCTCCTGCTTAGATTCATGCACGTTCTCTTTCACTCCTCACCCATAACACACTCATCCAACTGGCTATCTGCTGTTGCACAACATGGCGTCTGGATAAGAAAGCAGTGTTTGAGATCAGCCCAGGAGCAGATCTCTCAACTCAGAGCACGCCTGCCGACCGAGCGGGTCTGCCTTCTGAAGGCACGTCGTTCTCTACTGGTGTGACGCTGGCCCCTGAGCCGGCCTGACAGGTTAGGACTGGCATGGAGCAAACCGCCCCCAGTGCCTGACACCGTGACCGACACACACATGTGAACAAACACCAGCCTAGTCACAAGCAAACCCACAGGTAGAACTGCAGCAAGTCAGGTGTGCTGTGATAGGTTGACAGATTCCAGGTCAGTCAGTAGCGAGGGGGTTTTCTAACCTCTCCTGCAGTGCATTCCAAAACATGCCCACTCTTGACGATTGGGAAAGTCGTATCATGCATCCGCTCCACGTCCTCCACAGAACACACCCAGCAGAACAGTCACTAGAGCCCCAGAGGCCTCCATCCTGCACAAAGACATGAGAATCATCTCCAATGATTCTGCCGACCGCCTCATCCAGCCTCTCTCCTCCAGCTCCAACATGGCTTGTATCACCCATTGTCTTATGGTGGTTTGGTGTTGTTTTGTCTTCCTCTTTTACCCGCCATCCGTAAAGCATCCTTGGGTCTTCTGAAAGGTGCTATAACAAATTCAAATGATCATGACTATCATCATCATCATCATCATCATCATCATTATTCACCCGTATATCACAAGCCTCTCCACCACCACCCTCAGCTCCATCCCAGGAGGTAGGGTGGTCCTCTAGTCACCAGAGGACTGGTGGCTCAATCCCTGGTTCCTTCAGAAAGTCTGTCAAGTGTCCTTGAGCAAGACACGGAACCTCCAACTGCTCAAGTCCAGCGATGGACGGGCGGATCTGTCCGGGTGGTTTCCCACCTTTTCCCCAGCGAACGCTGGGATAGGCCGCAGCACGACCCTCCAACTCAATGACCTCATTTCAGGTGAACAGTTGAGGATGGATGGATGTGATGAGCTGTTTTCTCACTTGTTGTCTGGTGAAGAGTTGGCTCAGGCAGCTGCCCCCTCCCCTCCTCTCTCCTCCTCATGAGCTCATCCCTCAAGGAGCTCCCTGAAACCAACCCTGCCATCCGGCCGCCTCGTGCCTTGGCACCAGAGGCGTGAACTCGCGAGACAGGCCGACGGTTTTAATTAGCGCTGCTGGGCGAGAGGCAATAAGCTCGCTCAGACTGAGGAGAGGGAACCGTGGTGGGCAGGAGGTGATCCACACACAGCAGCCGTTCACATCAACACTGGCCGTATGAAAGGGTCAACACTTAAAACACTTCCATGCTGATTAAGAATCCTGGACTATGAGGTCTGTGAGGCTGATTCCAGCTCATTAGCCCGGTGCACATCCTGCAGGTCCACACCCTTAACGCCCACCACTGGTCAGGACGGTGTGCGAGCTGCGTCAGTGTCACTGTGTGTTTGGATGAAGGCTGGATGATAGAGATCAGGCTAAAGTTAGAGGTGAGTAGAAGCTCCACAGTGCTCATCCTCCTCCCCAGCACAGCAGACACCACAGAGTTTGAGGGAAGCGAGCCTCATTACAGCCCTGTGAGAGCGCCTCCTGTGTGTGTGTGTGTGTGTGTGTGTGTGTGTTGTTGACCCGTCAGCTCCTTTATGG
>OMLC01098273.1:0-12427 GCA_900302585.1 Regalecus glesne
TGCGTGTGCGTTGATACCATTTTCAAGGAGCATGACTCTGATTATCTCTTGCATAGGACACACTCACTATAGGATGTCCATAAGAGCTTCTGTGCAACTACTACTGCTACTACTGCTAATAATAATGATAATAATAAAGAAGTTAGTGGTTGGTAAAGTCCTCGTTCTTAAACTATGGTTGAATATGTAACTAAGGGACATGGTTAGTTTCATATTCAATTAGTTTATTGTACCTTCTTATCCAACAGCATTAGATTTGTAACAATAATTTGATCAGCCCTGCATTTTTGGCGTTGAATATATTGTGAAGACCCCTCCCCCACATGTGCACACCATATACGTACAAAGAGACATGTTGACTGATCGTGAACATGGTTTGGGTTCCATTTGTAATGATTTAAGATTCAAGATGTTTATTATTACTCCGGTTGTACAAGTACAGTCATTTGAAATTCTTTGGCTGGGAGACTTCATTACAGAGACATGAGATAAAGTTAGAATAAAGTAAAATAAGGATTATATAACAAAAGGGGTTTATGTATATACACATACATACGTATAAAATAATAAATATAAAGCAACAGGTATAACAGAATTAGGCATGATATAGGTAAGAGTGAGGGTAGAAATCAATCGAATATAAAAAGCAGTGATTGGACATCATATACGATCAGTAGTCAAATATACTACACAGGTGGTGATCAGATATTGTGGTAAGGCTGCACTTGTGTAGTGTGTATGTTATTTATTAAGAAGTCTTATGACCTGAAGAAAGAAGCTATTCCTCAATCTGCTGGTGTGTGTTTTGAGAGTCCTGTATCTCTTCCTTGAAGGCAGCAGGGAGAACAGGCGATCTTGTGGGTGTGCTTAATCTTTAATGACTCACCGGGACTCTCTGAGATACTCCTGAGTGTACAGCTCCTGCAGACTGGGCAGCTCCCATCCAGTAATGTCCTGAGATGTGCACAAAACCCTACGCAGGGCATTGTGGTCTTTGCTAGCACAGCTGCCATACCAACTGGTGAAGAGTCCTGTCAACAGGCTCTCTATAGTGCCCCAGTAGAAGTCCCTGAGAATTTGGCCTCAGACCAAATTTCATAAGGTGCTTGAGGCCATACAAATGCTGTTGGGCCCTTTTAACGACAGAGGTGGTGTGGCTAGTCTCCGCCACTGTGCCCTTGATGGTGACTGGGAGGTGAGTGTGTCCCCTTTTTTTTTGTAATCCACAAGGACCTCCTTGGTCTCGGAGACATTCATTGAGATGTAGTTGTCCTGGAACCACTTTCCCTGGGTGGTAAACTCCTCCCTGAAAGCATTCTATTCACCAAGGAAGATCAAGCCCACAACTGCTGTGTCATTCATAAACTTCACAATACCCTAAGCCCTTTTCACTCCACAATCATAGGTGTAGAGGGAATACAAGAGAGGGCTGAGGACACAGCCCTATGGCACTCCCATAGTGAGAGTCAATGGAGATGAGATGCAGTTGTCCACTCTCACCACCTGGAGGTGGTCTCTCAGAAAGTCCAGGATCCAGTCACAGTGTTCAAGCCCTGGATCCTTGAGCTTATTGACAAGTTTTGAGGGCACTGTGATGTTGATAGCTTAGCTGTAGTCCACAAACATTCTCCTCACAGGTGTCCCTCCCTTCCAGGTGGCAGAGGGCAGTGTGTAGGATGTGGGCGATGGCATCCTCTGTGGCTCTGTTTGGGCGGTATGGAAATTGCAGAGGATCAACTGTGGGGGGCCTATGGGACAGATGAGGAATTTAACCAGCTTCTCAAAACATTTGCTGGCTATACGGATGAGAGCAATAGGGTGGCAGTTATTGAGAATGGTCACTTTGTGTTGTTTGGGAACGGCGGTGATGATTGTGGAATTGAATCAGTGTGGAGAACCATAGCCTGTTCTGCTAGCTGCCCTCAAGGAGGAGATATAGGACTCTCAAAACTGCATTGGCAAACTGAGGAACAGCTTCTTTCCCCAGACTATAAGACTTACTAAATAACCTAATAACACAAACACAAGTGCAACCTTGCTATATATATTGTTTGAATGTAGTGTACTAATATAGTGTTCATACTTCTTCCCTTGTTAAATTGTTTAGGTTACATGTAATGTTCTAGATGTGACGACTCTCCTGGTATGCTTTCCATTTTGCTGCTTCTAACAGAGCAATTTCTCCCACCGGGACTAATAAAGGAATATCTTATCTTATCTCATCTCTATCTTTGCAATATATTTTATCACCTGTGTAATATATTTGATCAAAAACTGTTTATATAGCCATTACTGCTTTTTACACTTGATTGATTGGTTTCTAGTCTTACCTTTACTTTTTTATACCTTATTCTGTTATACCTATTGCTTTATATGTATGTTTATGTAGATACATATACATTTTAGTATATACCTTTATGTCATCTTTATCTTATGTATCTGTAATGTAAAAATGTAAAAACATGTACAGCAATAACCAACTACAACATACTGGATAACTAACAATGAATGGAATCTGTCCATCTGTCCATACTGTATATAATGTACAGATTCCCTACCCTACCCTGTTTAATGTTGTCTATACTACATGTTGTTTCCTGGATGTGATGTCTCTGTACTGTGCTCTACACTGGCTGCTGTTACACCAGCAATTTCCCCCAGTGGGACTAATAAAGGAATATCTTATCTTATCTTATCTAATGGAGTTTCCCAGCCAAGGAATTTCACATGAGTGTACTTGTACAACTGGTATGACAATAAACATCATGAATCTTGCAATAGGAATATTTCTGCCATTGGCCGTACAGTGGCAGGACTTGGGTAGTGAATAGCTCACTCAGACACTATAACTTAGCAAATTGCCTAATAACATACTGTCAAGAACTACCCATTGATTGATTAATTTATTCATAGTTTGTTGAAATCTTAGATATGCTTTCAATTGATTTTAAATGGGTGAACTGTCTTTGCATCTTTTGTCTGTCTATCTGTTTTTATCTGTCTTTTGTTCATGTGTCTTTTTTTGTTCTCATCGGAATCAGATATTATTAGGGAGCAGTCTAAAGAGCTACGGGGCACTCAGAGACAGATCACCAGGGACAGAGCAGCACTGGAGAAACAAGAGAAGCAAATGGTGGGATACACACACACACACTCTCACACACACACAGACCTATCGGGAATAAAGTATATTCATGTAAGACATCTTCAATAGATTTCTGCCTATTGCATCAATGCCGATACCACCCCCCACACGCACACACACATACACACACACACAAACATAAAACTAAGATCTGCACCCTCTTCTTGTTGTCTTGATAAAACAGGGTGGGTTTATGGCTCTTTCACATAGGACACGATAAATTGGAGTTACTTCAAGTTATACAACCCCCCCCACACACACACACTCTCTCACACATACACAGACACACACGAATACACACACACATGGCATCGCTCAGTTGGTAGAGGGATCTTCTAGCAATTTGAAGGATACATGTTCGATCCCCAGGCCTGCAGAAAGGATGTCAAGGTGTCTTTGAGCAAGACACTGGACCCCTAACTGCTTCCCGAATGCCATATGGTGGCAGCTCACTATTCCTATACAATAGGATGGGTAACCAAGATCTGTTTCTTCATCCTGTTTTCTATGAGTAAACTGAAATAGCCAATCAGTTTTAATCCTAGGATAGTGTTGGTCAGGTAGTTTAACCTGAAACTACTGGAAACTGTCTTCTGGAAACTGACTTCTTCAGTCTGAAGACTGAGGAAGTCACCTGGTGAGTGACGAAACGTTTCTGTAATGAACCTCTGATCCAGCTGAACAAATTCACCTCTTTTGTGATTTCCCTACCTGGATTATTGAGCATGCATCAAGTTAATAAGCTAGTTTGCTTTTTTATTAAATTGCAGATATATATTTGAAATTGGGCCTTTTCCCAGTTATTGATACTTGAAAGAGGGATTGAACACTGATAAGACTAGCAATATCTCCCATCTCTGTGTGATTGTGTGAACTTTTACTTTATTTTGCATGTTTGTATTGTAAAGTGTGTAATGTGAATATCGTTTAAAATTGGTATTCTTTTATTCATTTTATTTGCATCTATGAATTTAATTTTGCCTTTTATAAATCCCACACACTTAGTGTTCTTCTCTGTCACATCCCCTTAACAATTCTCTTTCGAACACCCAGGAAGCAGAAATTAAGAAGATGGCCAAGAGTGGTAACCGGGAGGCCTGTAAGATATTGGCCAAGCAGCTAGTCCAACTAAGAAAACAGAAAAATCGGACCTATGCCGTCAGCTCAAAAGTTACCTCCATGTCAACTCAGACCAAAGTCATGAACTCACAAATGAAGATGGCTGGTGCCATGTCCACTACTGCCAAGGTAAGATGAATGACCAAGTCACATGGGCTCCATAGATCAACTGTGTTTCTCTGGAAATATTTGATACTGTTTGAATTTTGAGTTATAGATTGTTTGGTTTCTAGAAAGTTATGGACTTAAAGGTGATTATTGGTCAAGATTCTCACCCTCGATTTAATGAATAAATTTATTTTAAATGAAGGGAGAGATCAGGGATGGTATAGCTCAGTGGGTAGAGTGGTCATCTGGTGATTTGAAAGTTGCAGGTTCAATTTCAGTGTCTGCACAGAAGTATGTTGATGTGTCTTTGAGGAAGACACTGTTCCCCTAAATGTTGTTCCCTGTGATGGACTGGTGACCTGTCCAGGGTGTTTCCCCACCTTTTGCCCAGTGAGCACTAACATAGGCTCCAGCTTCCCCGTGAGCTGATTTAGTACAAGTAGTTGACAACGGATGGATGAAAATGGATATCACAAATGAAGTGGAAGAATGGACTGATCCATTTGTTTTCTATTCAGTTTTTCAATATCAAGGGGATTTAGGTGACAATGCCTTTTTTTAAAGGAGTCCATGGTCGCTCGATGGTTAGCGCACTCACTTCAGGAACTGACGAGCTATGGGCAGCAGGTTCAAATTTATTTATTTATTTAGAAAATAATAATTTTGGATTCCCTTATGAGTGCCACAAGAGTGAATTTGGAATTCTCTGCATTTGACCCATCCTATTGTATAGGAGCAGTGAGCTGCCACCATATAGCACTCAGGGAGCAATTAGGGGTTCAGTGTCTTGCTCAAGGACACCTCGACATGCTTTGGGCAGGACTGAGTATCGAACCTGCAACCTTCTGATTGCCAGACAACCGCTCTACCCACTGAACCATGCTGCCCCTTACTGCAGGGTGTCAGTAAGGGCGTCCAGCCTTAATCCCAAAATTCCATCCAAATCCGTGTCCACCCCCACAATGTGGGGATTGATCATATCATGTAAAACGGGACTCTCTCACTTGTTTTTTTTAGTTTTTTTAGGGGGGTTCCTAAAGCAGTTTTTTCAATATGGCGTGCGTCCATCCCACCTTGTTTAGGCTCAACCAAACCACTACTTATGCGGGGTGCAAATTGCGGACTATAGTTTTAGAGCAGCAAGTTTATCGTAGAGACCCACTGTCTATAGGTCAGCTACAGTAGACATACATGCGTAGTATTGGAAAGCTAAAGTGTTTTATTACCTCGCGAGCAAAGCTTGTGGAATTTGTTCTCTGTATTTAACCTATCTATTGTTTAGGCCTAGTGACCACAACCACTGTGGTGTTCAGGGTGAATTAGGGGTTTGGTGTCTTGCTAAAAAGATAGATTTTCTTATAAATTCCACATAGGGAAATTTGGAATTTTCTGCATTTTAACCCATCCTATTGTATAGGAGTGGTGAGCTGCCACTATATGGTGCTCGGAAAGTAATTAGAAGTTCACTGTCTTGCTCAAGAATACCTTGATACCTTCCTCTAGCTATGTTAAAAATGAGTGTGTCTGTGTGTGTGTGTGTGTGTCTGTGCGTGCGTGTGCGTGTGCCCGTGCGCGCACAGACAATGCAGGCAGTGAATAAGAAGATGGATCCCCAGAAGACCCTGAAGACCATGCAAGACTTCCAGAAGGAGAATATGAAGATGGGCATGACTGAGGATATGAGTGAGGACACAGACGCACAGACTTACATATTTCAATTTTATTTTTTTTGAATGTTTAGAATTTTCCACTTTTTTTAGATATTGCCTAAAATATCCAATCCAAATTTACAAGTACATTTGCCGGTACTCATCTCCTTCCCCCGCTCTTACCTCCCCAGTTAATGACACCCTGGATGATATCTTTGATGAATCTGGGGATGAAGAAGAGTCTCAGGACATTGTTAACCAGGTGTTGGATGAGATTGGAATTGAAATCTCAGGAAAGGTAGGAAGTTACATCTGGCTATTGTGGTCATTTCTAAACATAGACCAGTATAAATGCCTATTTGGGATAAATAAACCCCACATACCATAAAGATAATCGATCTACACATTTGTTAGCCCATCCCTTTAAAATCATTATTTCATATTAAGTATTACTCATTGTTTTTATGTTTATGTATATTGTATGTATTGTGATATTTCTGATTGACCTGCAAAGGGACTGCAGATGGTTGGAGCTATAATCTGGCGTGGTAAATCAAATGGTGATATTTATGTCAAAAGCTGCACATGGAATGGAATGGAATTATATTATAGAGAAAGTGCATAATAATGAATAGTTTGTATGGAAGTATACCAGATTTAGCCTCCAGGCTCATTTTTATGTGTTGTCCCAAGCAGTTGTGGCTTCAGCATCTTGCTCAAGGACACTTCAACACACTTTCTAAAGGAACCAGGGATTAAATCACCAATCTTCGAATTACTAGACAACCGCCCTATCTCCTGAGCTAGGCCACCTCATGGTCCCTTTTAAATATATGGTCCAGTTTTACAATTGTATTAGTCCTCACATTGTGGAGATGTACATGGACTTAGATGGAGCATGGGGGATTAGGGCCGGTTGCCCTTCCTGACACCACACGATGGGTTTGAACCCATCAGTTCCTGATGTGCATTCTCTACTGCTGAGCTACCGTGGGCCCCTCATAATTCCTTTTAATTAAATAAACACAAATCTTCAACTTTGAGACATTATCCCAGCATACTGTGTGAAAAGTAGATTTTAGTTAGTTAAAGTGTGAGCATTATTTTCTTTTCTTTTTTTTAAGATGGTAAGAGCACCAGCTGCAGGAAAGGGTCTCCCCAGCACTGCCTCTCCCAAACAGGCCCCCATCTCAGATGACGAGATTGAGAGACAGCTCCGAGCCTTGGGAGTGGACTAGCATACATGAGGACAGATATGCAGCACACAATCACACAGGTTCCAAAAAACACACACACACACACACACACACACACACACAGAGACAGATACAGCAGCAGGTTGCCTTAGACAGGGAAGGGAATAGATGCTGCTGATGGATCAGCATGTTATTTGTTGCCTGGACCGGAGTACAAAAAAATAGTCATGTTTTCTCACACTACATTGTTTCTGTCTTTTGAAGGGCTAGTATTTAATTGGGACTTGAGAACTTTTTTGAACCTTTAGGTCAAAAATGAGCTCTTCATATAATGTTGCTTGGTCTTTACATGTGACTTGTACATTTTTCAGAAACTTGTTGGGGGGGTTAGTTGTATAACTTTGAGCCTGATGAAATTTGCCAGACTGATCAGATTTACTTTAAATCCAAATATTACCACAATCTTTGATAAATTCTACTTACTCAGTATCTTGGTTAGTAGACCAGATATGAAATAATGTAAAGTATTTCTGATTAAATCCTTTTTGTTTATACTATCTATGGTTTTCCATTGGTGGGTTATTAGGCGAGAAGCCTTTATGTCAGGTGTGTCCAAAGTGATCCAGAAAGAGCCACTGTGGGTGCAGGTCTTTGTTCCAACCAAGCACTTACACACCTGATTCTTGTAGTCAACCAATCGTCTTTGCTAAGGATCTTGATTAGTAGAAGATATACACATGAGTCTACCAATTGACTAATAAAGACTTGGAACAAAGACCTGCACCCACAATGGCCCTTTCTGGATCACTTTGGACATCCCTGCTTTATATCATGTTTTTGTTAACCAAGAATATAGAAGTATTTTTACTGATTATTCTTATGTTCTTATATCCTTAGGAATGTTGCTATAGCCATTAGGGATAATGACCAAGACAAGCATTTTGTAGTGTGATATCTGACATCACTACCCAATGGCTTTGGTAAGGCCTTGACTCCCATACTTCAACATTATGCATGAATATCCATGGTTAGAAGGCTAAAAGAAAGCCATGTTCATTTGATCAGAATCCGTGTTGCTTTTTTAATGCTGTAAAGTCTGCATGTTTGAAAAAAAAACTAATTGAGCACTAAATAACTCCTAAATTGACCAATTGAATGACTGCAATTCTGGGTTTTGATTTTGTGGGTGACATCCAAACAATCATGTTCAGGACATGGGGAGTAACAGCAATTGTTGGATGGTGTTGGTCACTCTTAAAGCCGCTGCAGTTAAAGTCATTTGTTAGTTAAAGCTGTCTTGTATTTAAACAAAAACAGACATCACAGTGATGGTGATATATTAACAGTGATATCAGGGATTTTTGAGTTGTACTGAAGCCAATACCCCTGCACCGTTATTCCTCAAAAATCCTTGTTGGGCTATTAGGAATGAAAGAAATTCATGCTCATACTATGTCCTTTGTCTTCCTCCGAAAATTTTCTCTGTTTCTTGTCAAAATAGAAAAATTCGAGGGGAGTTCAATAGTTCTGTCGTTTACCAATGCATTACAATTAATTTTGTACATCATAAGTCATCTGTCTAATATCATCTACTGATGAAATTATCACTAGTACGCTTGGGACTGGAAACAAGGTTTTATGCAATTTTGGACAAAATTTGACACTGGGTCCTATTTTTAGTGCAATTTCTAGTTGGGAAATATGGGTTGTTTCCATACTCTAAAACAGTTGTATGTAAACTGCTGTATGTATCATGTGTTGTTGTACAGTGACTCTGTAAAGGGTTGTTAGCTTTTATAAGGAATAAAGTCAGTTCAGGTACATATTAAAAACTATTCCTTTGTTCTGCTCCTAAAGAGTGTTTCAGTATTGTTACGAAAGAGCCAAGAGATGCATTGTACCATGTTGTAGAGATTGGCTCAAATTCACACAATCATATTACACAGCTTGTAAAATGTCAAAGCAGTTAAGGCAATACATTGGGTTAAGTATAACAAACAAAACCCTGCACATGTATCTTCAAAACTAAGTTCTTAAGGAAGGAAAGAAATATTGACTTTGTAGTGGTTGACCTGTGCATGGTTGAAATTTTACATTGAGATTAAATCAAACTTCAGGGGCTCTCACATCATGAAGTGGTTCTTCTCCCAGCATTTTTGTAATTTTTACTTCTTCATACTGTTGCTTTCATGTGTAGACTTGTGAATGTAAGAAGGCTCTTTCTGGAGTCACTTGAGCAGGCAAGATTCTGGCGAAGTGTTTATTTACCCAAATGTCCTGACAACTCTAGCTAGTATATTGTAGATGAATCACAATGCCTACTTTTATCTGATCCTTTCACTCTAGATATATTTTGTAACCTTATATATAATGCTCCAGCCCTGTGATATGTACAGACTATAAAGAAGCCCAGACTCTCTCATGTATTTATTCATGGAAACATCAAGACAGCCATAAAAATGACAAATGTAGCTTCTCACATAGAAAGGTCTCTTTGTGGTTTGCTGTAATTGAGAATATTGTCGCTTTGAATTCGTGGTACATTTTCCTAAAAAATATGTATGAATGCATTTTTTTGGCCTTGTTTGAGTGAATCAGTTGGAATTTGGAGACTTAAGAGAGTAAATTCAGCAGGCGTGTGTGCGTATGTGTCCTTGCTTTTTTCCCTATGAGGACTGAGATAGGCTCTAGTTCAGATGACCAGTTAACGATATATATATATATATATATGACTACACTACTTCTCAATATTTTATTTGGAGCCTTTTGAATTAATTTATAGCAAATCTTTTAACTTTTCCAATTGGCTATGAAATATTGTTCTATCATTTTACTATCAAACCTAACTGACAACTCTTCTAATCATTTTGTGGTGCGTTCTATAGCAAAAGCTCTAGACTGCACAAAATAAACACTAATTTTGGCTCAGACTGAACTTGTTATATCAATCACCAAAACCAAGTCAGAGGCCTAACTTGATTGTTGTTACTGTATTTCTATGCAGCACTGTGACCAGATAATATACTATCAACAGATATGGAATAAAATCTATATTGCTCAAACTTCAAAATAATGAAACGGCAGTTTAATGACCCATTCACAAATATGTCAAGAAGTTTCAACTTAAAAGTGATTCATCATTGAATGAAACTTGCATACAGTAAAGTGGTCCAAAGTAATATATTACATCTCAAATACACTGATTGTCACAGTACAACAAATATTTCAATAGAATATTTCAACAACAAGACATCACAAGGCATTCATCATAAGCCAAAGACATTCTATAGGACCAAAAACATTTTACAATAAATAGGAAAAAACAGAAATACATAGACTAGAGAACACGAAGAGACTGGCTCTCAGTGTCAACAAGTTTACAATGAAATAATATTCAGATTATCTCTTGGTAGATACTGTATCATTTATATATTTTTGACAAATATAGTATTAATGTATCTGTTCCTCGGAGCGGATGCCATGGATTTTTGCATGGTGGGAACTCATAACTTTCTACAGTCTCCAGCAGTACTCTTATTTATAGAGGGGGTACATCTTTTTTTATATTTTAGAAACTGAAAGCATGTTAGTATGGATATAGGACAGTAGAAGGGATTGCCCGTAGGACAATTAAAAACAACATGCATCACAAAGCTGTTTTCACAAAGAAAGACTGCCATTTCATCTCTAGGGGAAAATGAACAGTAGAATCAACCTGCCTCAGAACTGGTTACTTAATACTTAAGACCCAAAGCTAAGAACTTTGTGTTGTATTCAACACGGTATATTAGACCAATAAAATATGGAGCAAATAGATAGGTGATACACCTGCGTTAGCCAAGTAAACACTTCCATCACTATCCTCTACATCTACACCCTTCCATGATATTTATACGTGGAACCCACCATCACGGTCTTCTGCATTTACTAGCCTTATTATCTCCAAAAGCAGATGGAGATTAATTAAATTAAATTGTTGGGCCTCACAGAAAAGGGTGAATCGGTTCATCTGCACACATTAAATTGAGAGTCTCATCTTTCAGACAGGTGACATCCTCGGTCTAAACTGACTGCAGCATCTCCACTCGTATGAACGATAAAAAGGCTAGTTTCATATGCAAGTTACTCATTAACTGGACGTTCAGTGGTAAGGAGTACTAATTAGGGTTAGGGTATTCTCCTTACAGGCCTCATTCTTGTGGAATAACCTGCCTGCTGCCGTCGGATAATCAAAATCTGTTGAGTCCTTCAAATCTGAATTTAAGACTCATCTTTTTGGCTTAACCTACAATTAGTTGCCTTGATATTATGTGATCCACAACCTGAAGTACATGGTGGGAGGTTTTCTGTATCAATGAATTCCTCAAGTACTGTTCTGATGATGAGATTATACTTTGTAAAGCATATGGTATGAACTAATGCAAAGTTAAGTCAGTGTTATTTGTATAGCCCATTATCACAAATCAACAATCAACCTCAGTAGACTTTATATTAACACCACCTCCTGTCCTCAGACCCTCAGATCAGGAACAACTCCCTTAAAACCCTTTAACAGGGAGAGAGACAGGAAGAAACCTCAGGGAGAGCCACAGAGGAGGATCTCTCTCCCCAGACAGACAGACAGGTGATGGAGGATGTGAACACAGAATAAGACACAGTTTACACCACACCACATGATAACAGAATTGTAAATGAGGTAAACAGTAATAATAATGATAACCTCCTTCATAGTGAAGGTACTAATCAATGAACATCTAAGATGCAAACATGCCAGATCAAGCCACCAGGCCAAGAGTCATCCTAGGTTGAATGTGGACAAATGGACTGATGGATGATGATCCTTAAAACAGGTGGGAATAGAAGACAACAGTTCAAGCAGCAGAGTCCAGACCACCACGATGGCACCGATTACACATCTACCAGGTCCGTCCGAGGTCATGTACTATTCTGTGCAAACTGTTCTCTCATGTCTTTTCTCTAGCTGAATGATGTTTTTAAAAAAATATGTTTCTGCGTAAGTGACCCAAGAAGAGCGTGGGAGGCTCATAGTGGGTGCCACCCGGTTAGGTCAGGGCCACAATGCCTTGTTTTTATTCTCTACTACTAGTGCTACAGCGGCCTCTTCAAAGTTCATCATCCATCAATCCATCTGTCCATTGTTGCCACTTGATTAGGGTTAGGTCATAGGGTCATGATGGAGCCCATCTTGG